>VXAY01002459.1:820110-837176 GCA_013399855.1 Oxyruncus cristatus | reverse complement strand
ACCCACAAACCAAACCAACAAACCCAAAGAACAAACCACGTGATTAGGTCTGTTGATGTATTGCAGGCTGAAGGAAAGGTAATGGTATAGTTAGCCTGAGCCTGGCTGCCTTTCTTTTCTCATTTTCTAAGCTGCAGTGTGGCATAGCCTTTAGCCAATACAGCAACTCCCGACTGAGAATGCACTAAACTGAGCAGATGAATGGCAGCATTTAGAAACGAATCTGATGTCTTAGACATGCTCGTGGGTTTTAAAGAGCCCGCATCAGATAAAAAGAACTACTGGACACTTGAGACCTGACATATTCTTCTGAAGAGAGAGGATGCTGAGAATTCAATTGGGCCATAGAGAATATTCTCAAAAAGAAACAGGATCAAAAAGGGCAAATGCAGTTTTTATATCACCAAAAAAAAAAGAAAAAGAACAGAGATATACAAAATCAAGCTGCTCAAAAAGTGTACTCAACTGAAAAGGCACTTGCAAATTTTGGTGTGGAACAACTTAATACTGAAATAATTAATTCATTACAGAATTTCCCCATTAATAACTAATGACTTTTAAAACTTAGAGATGTAAAGGGAAATTAAGCTTCAATCCTCTATGAGTAAAATCAGTGCATTGCAGATTTTCACTAAGTTGAGGGAAACTAACTCAAATTTCACTCTGATATCTCATACGCACACTTTTAACCCAGACTTAAAGGAAAAGGAAGGATTTTCATTAATTGGTTGTAAAGCAGCAAATTCAGTTAATGCTGCATTTTCATTTTGCTGTTTCTAAGCTAAAACAAGTAGTCTTGTGTTCTAGCCAGGCACTTCATAAAAGATCCCCATTCCTTAGATCCAGTATGTCTGAACATTCTTTATAGAATTAAGCTAAACCTAATGTTTAATGAAAATTTTGCAAAACGCACAGCTAAGCTTAAAAACACTGGTATTTATTTAACTGTTCCTGCATTAGAGAAAAAAAATCAAGGCATTCAGAAAAATGGTGTGGCTTGAGTTTAGTGTTTGAGCCAGCTGCTGTAGGCATGCACACACACATTTGTTGAAAGAAATCAAGCTGACATGAATGGCATTATTTTACATTTGATCTGGGGGCACGAGCATTGGACTGGATAACCCAGTTGCAAAATTAAACACATCAAAGGGTTACTGCAATACAAAAAGCACCAAAACCAACAACAAAGTCCTCCTACTGCAAGATGTATTCTGAAGGATGAAAGTGCTTCTAGCCAAAGTCTGGTAGAAAAAACAAACATAAATTGAAGTGCTTTCTGTGTCTGCAGGAATAGTTGAGCTCCACATGCCTCAGGTAAAAAACCCAGAGCTCTCAGGATTAGCAGCTCTGACTACACAATTTATGGATGGATTTCCATTCCTTTTCCACGTTTCCTAATTTACCACTTAATTTCCTTTGGGTTCAGAGGACAAACAAGTACTAGAGCGTGCTGTGCCCAAGTATGCTGCCTTTCAGTTGCAGCCTTAGGAGGATGGATAACTTCAGGGAGGAACCCTGACCAAAAGTCCATTCGCACCACTTTAGAGAAGGGAATCTCATGCAGAAGTTTCGAGTGCTTTGCTTGTATAGCAAAAGGTTTATAAAGTTCACATGTACCCTTTTGTTTGCCACATTGTACAACACTGATTCCACAGTCCACCTCTAGAGCTGGGATACTGTCACCAAATTACATCAATATTAAGAGATCTTAAACACAACTCTTTTACAGTGTGTGTGCTTTCATAACTGTTCATAACTTGATGAACTAATGATGGGGAAGGAAGAGGAAACAAATATAGAAAAGCCTTTACCAAATATATCATGGGTTAGCATTCTTTTCTTGTTAACACTTTTACTTTAAGTGTTTATTAAGCCAGTTTTTCAATCTAGAAAGCACCAGCATAGCAGACCCAGACAATACAAGACTTTAGAAATTGAATGGAATATCTTGCTTTTTTCTTTTTGATTCTTGTCAATCATTTTTTTAGCTGCTACATAGTTATATATTCACAGAACTTCATATCTATAAAGTCTAATGGTCTTGATAAGACATATCCAAAAGTTGTACATTGACTGGGCTAAAATGAGAATATGTTAACTACAACTGGCTTTCATACCAGCAGCAGCCCAAGCCTTTGGGCTCGTGCAGTTGATGAAAAAGCATGAGACTCTTTTCATCTTTATTCATTTCAGAACATTGCTATATATAATGTCAGTAGTTTAGATGCTCTCCCTCTTAAAACATCTGTTTCAGTGTTCTTAAACCTATTCCTATCAAGTATGAACAAAACTTTAGATATTGGATAAGGAACTGCACACTGACACCTGATTCTAAGTAACCACCCTAGAAATATTGTGTGCAGAAGCAGGATTAAAAGCAGTCACTCTTTTGCAAAGACTGATGGCTTAACAGCTGTTTGGGATGTTTGTAAGAGTGATGTTCTATGCAGTAAAGCTGAGCATTACCAACTTGGAAATGCTGGGATATCTTTGGACTGCTATTAGCTGGGTAACACTCACAAATGTTGCAAGTCATAGTCCCTGAAACACGCATTGAAAAGTACTTTTAAGGACTTTTGCCTCTGTAGAGAAATTAATCATTTTAATGCTATTTGCAGAACAGTATTCAACAGTTCTTAAAAACATTCTGAAATATGACATATGAGTCTGACAATGTGGGAATTATTTTCAATAGAATTTCAACTTTTTTAGTTCTTCTTTCCTGTCCCTGTTTTCTTTAACTCTTTGTTGCCACTCATTTTTTCTTTTCCATTATCATAACAGTCTATTCAAAAATGCTTTTAATAAATTTAATTAATGACTTACATTTCTTGATGTCTTTGGTCTTTCCATTAAAACAAAAGGACAATGAAACATTCCATGCTATACCAATATCTTCTAGTCTGACTGCTTCTTTACTGGACCAAAGTCTTAGAGGGATACACTTTTTCTGCAGATGGGAAGGAAGAATTCTGGCTCAAAGAACTTTGATGGTTGTAGGATCGGATTTTGGTTATTCATGGAGTCTAATCACCACATATTTATATGCATTTCTTTTATAGTAGAAAAAGTACCCAGCCGATATCAACTGGATGTTTAATCATCTCTTTCACAAAACAAAAGGGAACAGAAAGTCTTTGAGGTTAAAACTTATTCTGGGATAGAGAAAAAAAAAAAAAGGTAATTTAGAGGACAAGAAGTGTATTTCAACAGTTCTGGAAAATTACTCTGTCTTATACTTTACTCGGCCTATGACATGGTAAGAGGTCTACTAGCAGAGTTCCAAGATCTAGAAAACAAGTACCAGAAAATACCAGTTAGGCTCTTATAGTAGTCCACATATATATAATTCTTGTAGAGACAAACATAGTTACATACAAGATCCAATGGCTGTATGAGTTAAAAAATAAACAAATAAATGGAGAAGTAAAAAAGCCAAAAGAACACAGAAAAAAGCCCCCCACAGCTCCACAAAAGTTCAGGCATAACAGTGTGCAACACTAGAAAGGAAATTAGCTTTAAAAAAAATTCAGGAATGTAAGACAATAATTAGTGATAACCTTAAATATATAGGACTTTTTCCCTCCCCTAAAAATCCTAAGATAATTGCAATTGCTTTTCTGTTTGGTGATGGGCTTTTTTGTTGTTGCTGTTCGTGGGATTTTGGGGATTGTGAGGTATTTTAATTTTTTTTTTTTAATCTTCATTAACTCAAACATTTTTGTGCTTGTGTCTGTATTTTTATAACATGCTATAAATGCCATGATTCTCGTATATGCTACATATACTTTCCAGTTTTTCACTCCTGAACTATAAGAAACTAGTTTTGTCCCCTTTTAAGAGTCTTGGTTTTTCAAAGATATTAAGAAATTGTGCTATCAGTCACCTCTGTTCTCATCGAGAATTTTGTAATGTAGTTCAACCGTGAAAAAAATCATACTAAGGTGAAAAACAGTTTTCAGATAAACCTACTATGGTCAAAAGTTTACCAAGTAAATTTTAAGACATCTGAAAACCCTGCAATAAGTTTAGCTTTGAAGAAGATAAATGCATTTTTTGCATTTTTACTTTCAAGGCAGTTTCTCCAATAAGTGGAAATAAAAAGGGAAATTCATATTTGCAAAGGAAATTTCCTAATTTATATTAAAGGAAAAATCAATGTAAATTTTATCCAAATACAGATATTCAAACTAAAATTTTATCTCTGGAAAAAATACTGAAAGTCATATTCATGGGAAATGTAAACAGTAACTTCTGAATGAAATTTCAATTTCAGGATTCAATTCAGACCTTCATGTTCCCAACATTTTTTATGGTTCAATTCTTTGTATACTGGATATTTAAAAGTGAGGAAGAAAAAAAAGAATCGTGAAATTATCAGCTTAGTCTGCAAACAAAACATTCAGAAACAAAAATGGACCAAATTATGCTTTTAACATACTAATACATTCAAAACAGTGGAAGCATCTTTAATAATGGCACTAAATAGCAAAGAAAGACATACTTCTACCATTGACAGCATTAAAGAAAAGGTAATTGTCAGGCTTTTAGTAGCTGAACAAGATGTTAATTAATTTCAATTTCATGCAGATTAGTCCTTTTGACTGCCAAAAATTAACCTTGCAATCTAATCAATGATCTCACTGTGTTTTCACATATCAAATATTATGTTTGATGCTGAAAAAGGGAAGTTATATTTTAACGGTTCCCACTCCCAAAGAGTTCACGTTCTTTCAGGGATGTGAATATCAAACCCTGACTCCTGCACAGCAATTTTGCCTTTGAACTCAAATCCTCTCAGACACCCAAGTAAGAAGAAACCCTTGTGACTCATTCAGTTGTAGACTTACCCAGCTCCAAAATAGCTCCATAAAGCCATTTCTCCACTTCAGTACTCACTCATCCAATATAGTATTCCTCAATTATTTTTTTTTTCTCTGTGAGCACAGATGGGCAGACAAATCCATTTGTGCCTTTAGAGCCTGTGTTCTGCCCAGGTTTATCAGCCAGGACAGAGCTGTAGGCTCACTCATGCAGTTCCCAGACTAGATCTGGATTTTCCATCAGCAGTCTTACATATATTCTAGTCCATATATTTTAGTGCAGGAATTGACTGCTCACATACCCTGCTGACAGCAGTTAGTTTGCTGCAGCTACAGCAAATACAAAGCTTTCTCATCCCTGTTGATCAGTTAAGTTCCACATAACAGCTCCTGGAGTTATCAATAATTACATACAAGCCCATAGAACACATAACTTAAGAAATCTCTTTTCTATATCCTGTAACACAATCCTCACCCCTTTTAATGAAAAACTTAGGGATTAAAACAAGGAAAAATAAAAAAGCCCATTGTTTGAGACTTCACTAAGTGAAGTCATACGAAGATTTAAAGCGAAGGGTTTATTAGTCATCCAAAACTCTTGCTGAAATGTTGGGGAGTTCCTGAATGCAGCAAGAAGTTCTGCATTATGGATTGTTGAGGTCAAAATGAATACCATTCCTGTAGACATGTTTTTTAGATGTATTCATAGGTACATTTAGAGAAAACCTTAGGCTATGTTTAAATAAAAAAGACATTTTAAGATCTTCAGTAGCTGTTATGGTTAGATAGTTTTTCTGATCTATTGCTGCATTTAGACCACGATAATTTATTACTCCCCATCTCTCACTGACAGTTGGCATATTGGGAAATTTTTTCCATCTTTCTTATTACAAGCATCAGCTTAAATGATGCAAGTGTTGAAGTGAAGAGCTGAGATTTTTCTGATAATATGACTTTTTGAGGCTGCACAATGCTGGTATTAATAAGAGTACAATGAAATGACACAACACACTGTTCATTGTATAGTATAATGTGGTCTTCTTGACAAATTACTTGGGAAGGTATAGAACTTACAAGCTCTTCACTTATCTGTTCTACACTGGAGTAGAATCTGATCTAGCAGAATACGATCCAAAATAATAGTGTTACAGTTTATTTTGAAAGGGCATAGTCAGGGTGAAACTAAAAATATATATTCTCTTAAATATGTAAGATCCTTCAGCAACTTAGATCAAGCAAACATTGAAAAGTATAAAAAGCTGTCACTCAAAAGTATGACTTATGCATACATTACATGAGCTTAGACAAGCAAGTTTTTCTATGATACAAAAAGTTGACATCCTATAAAGCTAATTCTCACTGTATGTTAATTTTAACGTGACTACTTTCCAGCAGAAGCTATCTCAGCCTTTTGGAACTGCTGTGCCTTATAATTGCATTTAAAAAAATCCCCAAACACACTCATTCAACCAGACGTGTAAGGTGATGATTCTCGTCTCTCTGGATTTAGGTTTTAAATACAGAAGAATGAAGGAGGAAAGGGGCTTAAAACATATACTTGTCAGAAGGACATGTCACCCCATAGGAGAGGACATGTAAATGATTGTAAGTTCTTATCTAGTGCTGGGTCTGTTGGGCCATTACAAAGACACAATCACCGACACCGAGACAAGTTCATTTGTGCAGCCATGAACACATAGTAGAAGTAAACCCTAATTGTAAAACTAGTCACAAACCCACACTTTTTTACTTCAATTTCTGTGGTAGTTCCCAATAGAAGGTACTCACTCTAATTCTTCCATAAAGAAAAAATGTTGCTGGTAATTCTAGGAAATGGTTAATAGAATGCACTATTGTTGATTGAAAAATACAGAAATTGTTGATCCTTAGACTAAGGGAAACATTGCAATGTTGAACACAGGGATGGATAAGAGAAAGGAAGTAGTTTATCTTTTCATATCTATATAAAATATTTTATAAAATAAGTTTTTATAATTCATGAAGTTTTTCAGTATTAGTTAATTCCAACTTTAGATTGCTAAATTAATAATCAATTATTATTGAACTAACAATGCCTTTCTTATCTCAAAGATGTGCACAGTGGTTCCACTTTAGCCCAAAATAAGACCTTTCCTGGGAATCTCATCCAAATCCAAGCCTAAGAGCTTTAGAACAGGCATGAAATTGTAACCTCAGTTATCTGGGAACACAACAGTGCTTACAGGAGAGAGGTTATGAAAAGAGGTTGAATTTTTCTCTTTTGAATTTTGCCCTCCTTCATTGCCTTGTAAATTGTCAATCTAGAGTTAGAAAAGTAATGACAAAAAGAAAGGGGGTAGCTTGGCTCCATAGGACCAAAATAATGATTCAGTAATGATGACTGAAGTCACCAGAAATCATTTCCATTCAGCTTGGGGGAACTGAGATGATTTTCTCAAGTTTTCTACAATAAATTGTAAGGAAGAGCAGAAAAAATGTCAATAATCAGAATTTTTTTTTTTAAAAATGTGATGTTAATACCATACAAAAATGCATTAAGTGCTGACCAGTTGGGTCAGATCTATATAGCAACATAGCTGATGCTGGTGACCCAAATCTTAAACAGCTGGGGTCTAGAGGGAATCTTTCAGACTAATCAGAGTCTGATCCCAGGATCCTGGTGTCCATCAGCAGCCAAAGGGTATTAGGTGCACTTTTCTGTCCAGATTAATCTGACTGGTGTCCTGATCATGCATCTTGGGCATTCTGTGACAGGAAAAACAAGGCACCTGCAAGCAGGGGACAGCTGGGATTTGTAGAGTCACCACAGAACAGCATCTGTGGGGAGTGCAGAACAGTTATAGAAGCCTCAGTTTTGAAGAGAAGGTTGAAGAAGTTTAAACCAGAAGTAATATTGATCTAAATGAGAGATGATAGGGGAGAAAAGTAAGTAGAATTAAAACAAAAATAAATATCTATAAATAAAGCAAGTAGCCTTGGATAAGGATTGGGGTTTCTGAAACAGAATTAAACCAGTTGCACCGATTGACGCAGTTTGTTTCCAGATTTCTGGACAACAACCCACAGCTGCAAAGTTTACTGAATCGTGTGCCTATATGAATGGATGCAGCCAGACAAAAGAATTTCTTCATTCCTCTTTGGTTAACTTCACTAACTGATATCAGTCCTTTTACCTCGTAATGCAACTGTTTCTAATTCTTTCTAAAGCAAATAGCCTGCCTTCTGTTGGACTACTAGAACAAAACACTGCAGAGTACACTCCACTCATACTGAACAGATGCCTGTCAATAAATTCTCTCCAGAAATGTGCCCTCTGCATCCCATAAGCAATTATTTCAGATATTTTTGTTCCTGAGCTTAGCCCTCATGGGCAGGGCAACTGTGAAATTTAGGCACCTTCTATTGCTCCTCACTTACCACAGCATTAATAGCTGGTTGAGGTGCCAGAAAACAGAAATAATAAAAAAACCCCAATGCTGTGAACAACATAGTCCATCAGTAACAGTATTACGAGGCAGTCCTAGTCCTTTTCTTGTTTGCAGGCAGAATTGCTGGTTGTATTCTAAAATAAAATGTAGCTACAGACACATAGCTAAAGATGATCTTGTTCTCTTCTGTCTCTGAAGCCAGCACCACCCTGACCTGAGCTGCTTGCTGAGAACGAGTCCAACAGAAACTTTCTTTTGGATGTAAGGATAGCACGAGAAGGACAACAATTAGCTGCAGACACGGCTGTGTGGAATGCAAAGTATTTCCATGAGTGTCATGGCTTAACCTCAACTCAACTGACAGCTAAGCATCACACAGCTGCTCCATCGTTCCCACTGTGTCAGGATGGGGAAGAGAATGAGAAGGGTAAGAGTAAGAAAACTCATTGGTTGAAACAAAAACCATTTTAATAAGGGAAGCAAAAGCCACAAACAAAAGCAAAGCAAAACACGGAAATCATTCACCACTGCCAGGTGTTCAGCCAGCTCCAGGAGAGCAGGGCTCCATCACACATAGCGGTGACTTGGGAAGACAAGTGGCTTTGCTCAAAATATTCCTCCCTTTCTTCTTCTTTCCCCAACTTTACATGCTAAGCAGGACAGTATATGGTGTGGAATATCCCTTTTGGATATTTGGGGCCAGCTGTCCCAGCTGTGTCTCCTCCCAACTCCTTGTGCACCCCCAGCCCGCCCGCTGGGGTGGTGTGAGTGGCAGAAAAGACCTTGGCTCTGTGCAAACACTGCTCAGTGATAACGAAAACACCCCTGTGATATCAGCACTATGTTCAACACAGATCCAAAACACAGCCCCATATCAGGTACTATGAAGAAAATAAACTCTACCCCAGCCAAAACCAGCACAATAAATTACTCAGAAGACCTTTTCTGTGGTATTTGTATGTACCTATAGGTCTTTGCTTTGGCATACCTTAAACGCTTTCCTTATACAGATACATGCAACATATTCTCTTAACTATTACCAGAAATGAAAGACATCACAGATGCACTAATTAGGTTTCCAGAAGAATTTAATTATACTCTTGGGCCACAATTTAAGTGGAATTGGTACAGAGGTAGAAAAGAGAAGAAAGCTAAGGCAGGTTACTGAGTACACACAATATATTAATACAGTTTTTATTAAGGACATAACTCCTTATGTAAACAATCCTACATTAGCAGATACATGAGCAAGGTGTGATGGAATGCTGCTGATATAAATCTAAAAGAAAATTAAAATCTGTTTATAAATAGCTCTTCTTTTTGCCTTCTAGACTGTTTAATCCTTATTCATCCAGTAACTAATTAATTTCAAATGAAGTTACAATAGAGTAAAATGACATGATTTCAAGCAAATCCTTAAAAATACTGATGTTTCCTGAGAATATTTTTATTTTTTTTTTAAAGGGAATTTTTGCATACATTTTTCCAGGTTCCGAGAGGCTTCTAATTGAGGGATTTCTGATTTCTAGTACGAGAGAAGAATTAAGCCAAGAAGGATAAAACTCAGAGGCCTTGAACAGGACTGGCTAAACGCTAGCGGGAGGAATACCAGGAGGGAGTATTTAGCAAGTGAAATGCTTCCATTGCTTAAAGGTAGAAGAGTTCTGAAATCTCCTGACAGTTCATCCTTGGATAGTAGAAACTACCTCTATATAAGATGGAATATACATTCAGTATTCATTTTGCTTGTCCACTTTGTTATTTCCACACCACCCAAAATATATACATTAAGATATAAAAACCAGTATATAATGTATTGATATCAAGACCTCCTTACGCTTTATCCCTTGCACTGACCAGGACTGAGCTGGGTTTCCCAGACACCCCATTGGTGGTCTGAGCTCCAGCTCTGGGAATGCTGCCAGGGAAGGGGCTGACAGACCCAAACAGTCCCTGAGCAATACTGGGGAGCTGTGGGACTGCTTTCACCCCTTCCCTGGTAGCAGGGGAGAAGGCAGTGATGCGAAGAAGTAATAATAGATCTAAGGAGACAAAGAGTTCTGGAGAAAGAAATCATCAACATCCTGTTTCTCCTGATGTTGTCACCTTGAGAATCATCCTTGTCACGTTAGTGAGAACCTCAAGATGATGCATGAGGAGCTGATTTTAACTTTCCTCTTTCTGATTTTGCCCAGGGAATACTGTGGTATCACCTTTACAGCCCAGCTAAACATTAGAAGAGTGACAAAAACATCAAAATAAAGCATAAAATTGATGAGGTTTTTACACACTCATTCTGTTTGGACTATGGGAATTGTTACAGTTCATTGGACTAATAGTAAAATCTTAAACTCTACCCATGTTTCCTGTTGGGTTCACTGTAATTAGAATTCTAAAAATTAAAAATAATCCTTTTATAGTTATAAATCTAAGTTTTTCTTTCTTACACAGGGAAAACTGCAAGATTTAATGATGCCACTGTCCTTACATGAAGTGACGCTCTATGTGCAGAGCTCCAGTGAAAGCTCTGAGGGCTGCCTATGGATCTGAAACCACTGGAAGGATAGATGCTGTTTCTCTGTGAACAAGTTCACTTTGGCCCATGAAAATAGGTGTGAGAAATATAGTCAGAAAAACGAATATCAAAGCAGTGTTCCATCTACAATTACCAGCCCAGGGCTTTGATGCTGAAGAAATGAGGTGTTACCACAAATCAAAGGTACTTCATTAGTTCCTGCTCTTTATGAGGTTGCTGATGTAAATTTTACAATAGAGTTTTAAACATCATTAACTTTGTGACCTTACCATTAACGTGTCGATACAAAAGTCAGGTTGTATTAGTGAGTTGAGAAGCTCCCATTGTGAAATTATATCATCTTCTCTGCCCCTTCCCCCCAAAGTCATTATGAAAGAACACACAACAGCAAATAGGGTTCATGAAAAACTAAATTTACCTCTGATTTATACCACACTTTAATTTTTTCCTTTATGCTGTAAAAATACATTTGGTGCAAATTGGTTCAAGGATAGTGTTTCTGAAACATAACAGTGCATCTAAAGAGGAGGTAATGCAGCCGTGGGAAATTACCCTTCATTTACGAGCGTAAACTCTTAAGCGTACAGGTACTATATTCAAGTGTTTCAAAGGAAATCATGTGGTAGCTGTGTGCATTTTAATTGCAATATTCTGGTAGAAGTAGTAATTTTGTCACTCAAATGACCTGCCAGCAACACCGCAAGGAAAAAATAATTACCAGAAAGAATTTTTATAATAATGATAGACATGTACCTGTTATCTTACACTGGCAGCCATTCACAGTTTCATTAAAACAAAAGAGAACTAACACCAGTGGAGAAAGAGATGAAAGTAAAGATGGCTTGAGGCTTGGTGATCCATTTATAAGGTTACAGATCTTTAGTTTATCATGGAAGGCAATGAGTAATTTGGTTAATGCATGGAGGATTTCAGCACATCATGTACAACTGCTCATGTGTTATGAATACCTATGTGTCAAACAAGTGTTGTTCCTTAGTAATTTTTGACCAGGTGTTAAATTCTGGATGATTATTTTTCCAATATTTTCAAAATTTATTCTAGATTCAGTACAGCCCTTTTCTGTTAAGAAAGTTGGCAAATCAAAGCCTCCTGTTCACCTTGACGTGGGATTTGGAAAAGTTAAAAAAGCAGTAATCAAAAGAGTAGAAATATATAAACACAGAAAGCAAAATCTGCCCTTGTTCCTTCAATATGTAAATTGGAAAGGAAGACATAGGTCATGTTCAGGCACATCAGTTTATGTTCTAATCTGTTAGGTTTGTTTTGGCAAGGTAGATAACAATAAAAAATTGTATTAAAAAGAAGAGAGAGATAACCTCATATAAGTAGAAGCTGTTTTCATTTCATAAGTCATGTAATCACACTTTTGTCTTCACCTTCACCTTACTGTTTTTCTTCTAATTAATTTTAGCATATCTTCAATCTTTAAAATAATTTAAAAAGTGGCTCTAGTATATATGATTTTCATAATAACACAAAGATTTTAAATGCTATCATGGTAAAGTACTAAAACCAGTGCTGATGCAAATTATGAAGAGGTCGATGCAGAGCCCTATAAAATGTCAGAGTGCATCACAGAAGATGGGAGATTCATCTGCTCAGTAGCTGTGATATACTTCAGTAGGCTGTGGTCTTTCCTCTCCCCTGGGACTACTCTTTCGTTAGGAATTAAAAATTTCTCTAGCTCAAGAAGGAAGAGCTGCTTATATTACCAGAGAACCAATGCAATCACGGTGTTCATATCAAAGTCTACCACAGTGCTATTCTAACCCTTTTTTAAAAAAACTTTTTTCAAGGAATATTAACTAAAGTTAATGATATGTTTCCATAATATTGTGGAAACAGCAAGAAGTCACATTAGTATAATTTCAATTTTATATAGTAAAGGATAAAAAAGGATGAAGATCACTATGGAATAAAACACTGTTCTCCATGGTTTGATGTTAAATGTTCACAAGCCTAGCATTTCTCCACAAACCACTTCTTGAAAATCTGTGTTCAAGGAAAACCCAACTCTGAGAAATTGTTTGATTAACTGGTGCTAATTCCTTGCCATGGAAGGAATTGTGTTGTACATTACTCACTTACCCACTCAAAACACAAAGTGGCAACTCTACAGCCACGGACTCAGGACACAAGCAAGATTTTGTGTCTTTGGTTATCACACTTACTACTCGATTTGCTCGTCTGAAACCAACCTCTTAAGTTTTTAGCCAAGCACTTGGCTCTTCTCGGCGCTCACCACCTGGGCCTGGGATTTTGCTTCTGGCTGAGTCAAGCTATTTTCTCCACCCTGCTTCTCTGACACCTGACATCTTGCTATGGGAGAGTTTCCATGGCAGCCAGCACAAGGCAAAATTGAGCTTGCCTTTATATTTGATGGGTTTTTTCTTTAGACCTTCGATCCAGACCGCAATATCATTTATCAGGAAACTAACCAAGAGATCAAAAACAGTTTTGGGAATTTGGAATAGATTTGTGCTTTAGCCATCCTCTTCAATCAAAAGGACAAGACTTAAAAAAGCCCAAACCAACAAATACCAAAAAAAACTCCTCCAAACAAACAAAAAATATCCTCCAAAACATACAAAAAACTAGGTGATTGATTTACATGGTTATAAAATCCTTATTTAAAACCAAAACACCAGTATACTGTACTTTTCTGGGCTTTGAGTGGTTGAGAATAAGCTTATTATTTCATTCCAAGGCTTGGAAGTGATAAAAATAAGATGCTTAGGAACCTTTACAAGTTCATAGCTGACTAAGCAAAGGCGAAAAAACAGAACAGAACAATACATCTAATATATAACCCCTCTACAAAATATTGAGAGTGGGTAGGTCCTGCTGTGGTAACACCCACCCTCCATTAAAGCAAAACCCACCTCCCCAAAACAAATCCCCCACCTCCCTAAATCCCAGTCCCAACTAGATAAAATTTCCTTTTGCATGGAGACAAAGATTTACTTAGAATAATGAGGTACCTAGCCAAGAGTAATTTATTCTGTAAAAGCTTTGATACCTGGATGGTTTTGTGATGACATCAATCTGCAGAATACTGTACATATCATTTGACATATATAAAAACAGCCATAAGTTTCTTTCCCCTTCCCTCCATATAAAAAAAAAAAAAAAAAAAGAAGGCTTGATCAAAAAGGTTGGCAAGGCAGAGAAGATGGACATGAGAGACTGGATTCCATGAAAACAAAAGTGCACTGGTATAAAGACGAGCACATATTTTTTTCCTCCCAGGCTCACAAGAGCCATTTGTCAGTTCCCAGATCAGCTTCAAGATTACTACCTATATAAAGTTTTCTTAATGATCACCTGAATAACTAATTTGCTGTGATGAATATACCTAATTAAAATATAACTAGTGATGAGTCTTAGGTTACAGGAATCAAATTTACTAAACAGAATGCCTTGAAGCAAAATCACTAAGTCAATAACAGAATCATTAGGGTAGAAAGGTACCACTGGAGCTCATCTAGTCCAACTTTTCTACTCAAGCAGGGTGTTCTAGACCATGCCACTCAGAATTGTGTTTGAATGGCTTGTGACAATCTCCAGAAAAGGAGATTCTGCAAACTTTCTAGGCAATCTGTTCCAGCACTCTGTCACCCTCACAATAAAGAAGTTCTTCATGTTCAGGTGGAACTTTCTGTGTCCCAGTTTTTGCCCATTGACTCTCACTCCGCTATTGTTTGGTGTCCCTAAGAAGAGCCTGGCTCCATCCTCTTGACACCCTCCCTTCAGATACTTATGCACGTTGATAAGGTCCCCTCCCAGTCATCTCTTCGTCAGGCTAAGCAGGCCCAGCTCCCTCAACCCTTCCGCATAAGAGAGGACCTCCACTGCTTCTTACCCCTCCACTGGACCTGCTCCAGGAGGTCCATGTCTCTCTTGTAGTGAGGAGCCCAGAACTGGACATATATAAGGAACTCCCACGGAATTAACCTGTGCACATTCTCTGCAAGCTACGAAGACTTCACCACTACTCAAGGTTTAGACCAGAGAAGGAAATTAGGCTGACAGCATTGCTTTCAGCATTTTCCCTTCTTTGAATACCAATGAGTACAATCCTAGACACTCATTATTCCCTTGGCAGGACTTCCACTACCACTCACACATGAGTAATTTCTTTTTTATGGACCCAATATTGTTTTGTTCAAAACACATTTATCATTACAGAATGTGATACAGTAGGAGCAAACTGCAAGTGCTCCTCATCAGCACCGTCTTTGCGGAACAACTGCACATGAAAAACACCCGGTATGTGAAACTGAAAATGCTTGTTTTACAATTTACTGCAGTTGTCAGGGGCTTGTCCACAATGAACTCACTTGCTCATGCAGTTGACTACTATGTGCACAGAGTCTCGTGCAGTACTTGCTGAAGGTTTGGGTTGAAGTAATGTCTGTAACTAAGAAAAAATTATCCCTAATGTACATTTGTTACGAGTAACACAGCACTTGACAGATGTTGTTAACTCAGAGATAAAGTAATATCTTTCACCATAATAATTATTTCCTAACTGCATACTCTCACTTTTGTGGAAGACACACACAAGTTCATTCTTTAGCACAAGCTTTTGCTGAGGCAGATCTAAACATGGATGCAACCTTTCAACTGGAACTAAGTCTCAGGCTCACTTACACTGGTGCAATTCTCCCAAGAGGCTGAAAAGAAAAAAAAATGGTAGCAATGTCACAAAGGAACAGGTACAGATGTTCCCCACACAGTCTTGCACGCAACAGTATGTTCACAGGTTTCTAATGAAGGCAATTATAAAAATCCTGCAGAAAGTTAGATGAAGAGGTAACCATAGCCCCAGCATGCTCTGGAATAGGTTGCCCAGAGAGGTTGTGGAGTCTCCCTCATTGGAGATATTCCAGAACTGTCTGGACACAGTCCTGTACCATGTGCTCTGGGATGACCCTGCTTCAACAGAGAGGTTGGACCAGATGACACATTGTGGTCCTTTCTGACCTTATCCACTCTGTGATTCTGTGACATGATGATTATTCTTATATCAAAGCCTTTACATGTCACCAAAACTTGTTTCTCATGTTCCTTTTACTTTATCAATTATCAACCAAAGTGGAGTAATCAAAGATAGTAGGAAATATAAACACAGCAAGTAAGAAAAAAAAAAATAAGGAAGAAAAGTTATGAAAAACCTACATGCACAAAGTTAAGAAACATTTTTTCTCAGGCTGCACTTGTCCCAGAACTCTGATTACTTAGAAGACAACATTTTTTTGCTTATTTGATTATCAGGAATACTTGATTTTCAGGAATAAATAAGTGGACAAAGAATTTCAGAATTTTCTGGCTCTTAGCATCAGATGTTGGCAGTCACATCCAGAGCTGCTGTCACACTTCCTGCATGGAGGTGTCCTTTCTCCACAGTTTGACCAAAGCTTCCAACAGAGAGGCACTAATCATGTTAAAGTAACCATAGCACAAAGAAACCATGTTCAAAACCTGGTAATCCTAAGTGATGCTCTAGCAATATCCAGAGTAAGTAGTCTGTCTTGAAGAGAAAGAACTTGAGTGACTTTGATCCAGCCCATTACATAAAGAAATCTGCATCTTTAGGTTAGACCTCTAACATAAGTTGAATGAACAGAGTGCCTAAGACCACTATCATTTAATAAATGTGGAATTTATATAGCCTTATGTGAACAGTGTGCATACAAAGAAAACTTGTAGTTAGGAGGGGGAAATAAGAGAACGTTGTCAGTCTTTTAGGGAATGCTCTTAATGTAACTATTTCCCATTATTTCTGTTTGTATTATTTCCCCAGATGTGTTCATCCTGACTTGAACTTCATTTACTTCATGGAGTCAAAAGCTTGTCTTCTTAAATAACCATTTCTGCAGCCTTCATACACACCAATGGATCTTCGCAATCAGTCTTATTTAGGCAGTTCAAGTCCTTACTGAAATGTTAATACACAGGCTCTCTGTGCCAGTAGCAGCAGTCATACAGAAGTGAACACCCAGTTTGTCAATACTGTAAGACTTCAGTGGGGCAGGCAGAGCAGCAGATCCCTGGGCATGTTTGAATACAACTATTCAAGCTGTGTATAATTAAAGTATCTTGCTTCAAAGGTCCAACAACATATTCTCAATAGAGACGTAATGTAATACACTACTTAAAAACCAAATCCCATTGCAATCTCGCAAAACAAAATGGAAAACAGCTCATAGAAATTCCATTCAAAAATCAGTTTGGAATTGCTGTCACAGTGACTCC
>VXAY01002459.1:750248-820040 GCA_013399855.1 Oxyruncus cristatus | reverse complement strand
GCCTTAATAGCTGAGAAAAAATTAAGTTATAGCCTTCCCCTCGCTAACAGGTGTTTACACCTAGTAGTTGAACATGTACACAGGTTACTTCAGCACATGCTCAACTGGCCAGTTTCAATGTAGAAGTCAGGTTTGTAAACTTCAGATAAGCCTATAACAAAAACATCCTTATATCACCTTTAGGTTTACAGCTGCTTTTTTTGCAGGTAAAAAAAAAAAAAAGGTTGAGAGGGGCGAGAAATCCTGAGAAGCAGAACATCTTCCCATTTAGATATGATCAACCATAAGCACTGTCAGGCACCTCAAACAATTGATAACACTGATATGTAGAAGGCAAGACAATATTGCCAGGTGAATAATCTTCCATTTTCCGTTGAGAAAAAACAGCCCAAAATAGATAATTTCTGTGAAGAGAACTTTATCCAAAAAAGACCAAGAAACAAAATAAGAAACTTACTAGGTTGTCTTGAAGAAAGTTGCTATCAAAAAGGCAGAATAAAAGTTTCCTGGATTTTATCACCTACATGCAAGCTGCTTAAAATCTTACACGTGCAAGAAATGAAGGACTGCCCACCAGAACAGAAATGGGAACACAGAAAAGCTGAAGGTGTTAGGCATCCACAAAAAAGCATTTCTGTTTTAAGCTCAGTACCTCTATCTGTTGGGAACATTTACTACAAGGCCTCTTTTTAAACTAGAGGTATGAGGTTACTTATCAAACACGGAAGTAAACATTTCAGCCATCTGATGGAATGAATCAGTGTTACATGTTATTCTAATTACCCAGAGATCACAATTCCGAGTCGCAATAATATTATATGGTCAGCTAAATTAAATTACTTTGGTGTTACTGAGCTGTTTATTAGATTAGGTTTTAAAGGCTAGATCATTAGGAAAACAATTAAGATTTTTATATTTAGCTAATAATACAAACATTAATGATATTTTGCAAAGAGTATGTTAGGTTGTTTTAACTGAGTTGACCACATTTTTGTTGTACTGATTGAATTGTCTTGATTTTAGGTACTTACCAATGTGATTACCCATCTTGATACTTTTTTGTTATTTTTAAATTCAACCAAGAAGGAATACACTTAAGGCACAAATAAGATTGAAATTAGAAAGGCAATATATCACTAAGATTTATTTCCTAAAAAAACCCTCAAACCTCAAGTAGGCAAATGAATGAAGCAACTGAACACGTCACTGAATTAAGCAGTTCTTTCCTTACCTCTTTTTGTAGCTGTCTCTTCACAGAAATGTGCACTTTCAGATTAATGCCATGTAACCAAAAGTATATTAAAAAAACCCAAAACAAACTCATTAAGGGTCTGTTACAAAGCACATTTTACTTTTGGAATGAGTAAAAAACCCCAACAAAATAGCTGTAGAATAAGTCAGGCATTTATTCTTCCAGAAATTAAGTATTTTATATTACAATGCAGTTAAAACAACAGAATATTAAACCCATCCTTTTTCTGAGTTTGTATTCAATTCTTGAGTGCAGAGCCATAGAGCACACATGATAACATTTTTATAGTTTTGGAAACCACTGAGTGGAAATTAGAAGTAAAATAAATTACAGTATTTCTTCTGTGCTCTTTCCAGTTTGACATTTAGAAAATGTGATGCATATATGCAAGATAAATCTGAAACAGGAATGCCATGTGAACGGTGCAAAGCCATCTCTTTGTTCACCTATGCTCCAGGAATCACTTACTTCTTATTTCAGCCTTCGCTGAAAAGTTATCATGACCAGATGTTGTAAATATCAGATTAGAAACAACATCAAAAGAAAATATATGTATTGCTTTTTAATTAGGAAAAGGTATTCTGATCGTATAGGGACACTGACGAATGTTCAGTAGCAGCTGAACATGAGCCAGCATGTGCCCAGGTGGGCAAGAAAGCCAATGGCATCCTGGCCTGTGTCAGCAATAGTGTGGCCAGCAGGACCAGGGCAGTGATTGTCCCTCTGTACTGGGCACTGGTGAGGCTGCACCTCAAATCCTGTGTCCAGTTCTGGGCCCTTCACTACGAGAAGGACATTGAAGGGCTGGAGCGTGTCCAGAGAAGGGCAACAGAGTTGGGAAGGGTCTGGAGCACAAGTTCTGTGAGGAGCAGCTGAGGGAGCTGGGGGTGCTTATCCTGGAGAAAAGGAGGTTCAGGGGGGATATTATCACTCTCCACGAGTCCCTGAAAGGAGGGTTTAGCCAGGTGGGGGTTGGCTTCTTCAGGAAACCAGCAATAGGAAAAGAGGTCATGGCCTCAAGCTGTGCCAGGGGAAATACAGACTGGACATCTGGAAGAACCCATGGAAAGGGTTTTTAAGCTTTAGAATGGACTGCCCAGGAAGTAGTAGAGTCACCATCCCTGGAGGTGTTCAAGAAATGACTGGACGTGGCACCCAGTGCCAAGATCTAGTTAACACGGTGGTGATTGGTCAGAGATTGGACTCGATCTTGAATGTCTTTTCCAACCTAAATGATTCTGTAATGACATGTGGCTGATGACACTAGTCTGAGTTGCAGAAGTGCCAGCTTGCCAAGTCAGACTTCCAGTCTAGACACTTCACAAATGCCTAAAGTTGGGTCCACATTGGGTTAATTGACAAAATTAGAGCAAGTCTGCTATGGTTGCTGAGACAGTGAATTTAACTATGAATCTTAAAAAAAAGAAAAAATAATGTCAGCTCAGAACCATTTATATCTAGTTTACTTCTGAATAAGGATATTGCACTTTATCATGTGGCCATCTGTGCTTGCATTTCTGTGTCCTTACCTGGTTCACTTGATAATTCTAATACAGGTAAACCTCTGCTCTTCTCAGGCTCATTCCTGCTTCCCTTTAGAGCAGGAATGGTAATGTTTCCATCCCCCATGAGGGTGTATGTATAAAAGACATACCTTAAAAACACAGTAGGTACTACCATACAGTCAGGTTAGATAGATAAGTGAATTTTAAAGAAACCATCCTCTCTGTATGTGAAATAAATGTACCTTTTGAACTTTTTTCGTGTTTTATTAAATTTTATAAAAGTAGACTGCCTGGAAGACTGTTCACTTAATATTACTGATTATTAATTAATTGAGAATAACTTTTAAAAAAATGCACACACTATGAAATCACTTTGAGATGTCATTCCATGACTTAGCAAGTCATATTGCAAATAAATTATACTCCAGACATGCAAATGTAACAAGAATAGACTAGCAAGACATTAAAAATCAGACGGGTTTTTTGTTTCTTTGGTGGTTTTTTTAGCTTTTTTTTTTAGTGTTTTTTTGTTTGTTTTGTTTTGTTTTGGGGGTTTTTTGGGGGGTTTTGAGTTTATGGGGACAAGGAGAGTAGCCACAGACCTATTAAAAGCAGTAAATGTCAGGTTGTGGAAGATCTCTCCGTGGAACCCTGAGGGCTCTTTACAACTTGTGATTGGGATAATAGAGCTTATTTTACTCATGTGCCCAACGTGCCAATTCCAAAAACTTACTGAGTCACTGTGAGGAGGAGTAGCACACTCTTGTGAGAGAAATTTGACCAGGGACAAAGAGTCTAGACAATCTCTTTTATTAAACACTGTTATTCAGTAGCACCTCAAGGCCAAAAACCAGCATGACCTTTTCTGTGTCATATACGATGAATAAACTTTATGAATATAAAAAAAATTATACCTAAAAAGACTCAAGAAAATGGTTGTGCACTTCCTTTGGTTTGCAAAGTCTTTGGGAAAACAAAATGAAACAGCAGCAGCTCAAGAGCACCTTCAGGAATTGCTACATAAAATAGAGTTCTGTAGCACTTTTCTATGAGCATTATCGTATTTTGAAATGTATTAATTATTGCTGTATGTTGCTTTCCTCTTTTCCTATGACAATAGCTGAAAAAGCTCTGACTAATTCAGATAGAAGATGCCACAGAGTCAAAGCAAGTGAATACCAGTCACTCCAGACCTACTGCTACCAGTGCCTCTATTATTTCTCATGTTTTGTCATGGGAAACTGAGTCCCTGAAAAAATGCTTTTGATGAGCTTAGTACGTACTTAAGAAGCAGTGAATAAAGAACACCTAGTACTACTTCCACTGATGTTGCAGCTATCAACACTGATGGCATCACCTGTAACACTTCCAGTCTTGCCCTGGGCCTGTTGAGGCTTACAAAGGCTTTTGCCTTAGTATGAGCTCAGACAATCATCACCAGACTTTGTGTTGATAGCTGCAGCTATGGAGAATCTTTTGCTCATATATAATTTCTACAATACAGAAGCCCTCAATAAGTACACTGTTAGGTTGTTATATGAAAAACACAGAACTAGCATGAATCATTTAAAAATCAGCAGCCCACTGAAACAGTCTGAGATAGACACACACACGCACAGCTGAATCACCCACCAAAATCCCTCACTCACATTAGCATCCTGAGATGCCTCTCCCTCATTAATGAGGAACATGAGCATTTGCAAAAAAGACACTGGCAGGAAGGCAGTCAGGGCTTCCAGCTGAACTCACACTTCACACTGAGTGAATGTGCTCTGGACCAGAAAGACAAACACTCACACAGCCAATTAGAAACAGGAGGCTTATGGAGAAACTGCTGCCTCTGCTAACCAGCTCTCAGTCCAGTGTAGCACATATCAGAGGAGCAGACACAGACACATATTTTGTATGCTTGTAGCAAGCCAGTAACGAGCTCCAGATCAAACAAGAAAAAAACCCCCACCCCCATACCACACACATTAACCCTACAACTTCAGCCACTTGGGAATAAAAAGAGGAGTGAGTAGAGGGGGGTTGGGTTGGGAATTCTTTCATCAGTGAAATAATAGGAATTATTGTGGTTAAGCACGATTTTACCCTCACAGAAAAGTGTGATTTTTTTCATAATTAGCAGCCCTAAGAATTGAGATAATATTTCTCCTTAGCTAAATGAGTCTCCTTTCTCTACTACTTTAACATTAACTACCGTTTTACATGAACCATACACCTCTGCTAAATTACTCACAACTGAAGCAGTTGGCAGATCCCATCAAATCCAAGGCACTGGAATAAACCCTGGAGAAAAATAATGGGTTTACTTTGCAATGTTTGAGAAGTAAGAAATCCTGTGCAGTGGGAAAACCTACCATCATATGACTGACTGATATCACTAGCCTCAGAAGCAGCTGCTGAAGAATCATATAGAAAGATGGATATATTTAAGAGAAGGTACAATTTCAGTCCATCAGAGCAACAATCCTTGTACACTCTTGAGGAAAGGTACAGGACAGATCCTGTCTCTTTTGTTGCTGAAATCTCAGCTGGGTATTTCTTGACAGATTAATCATATCCTGCTACGCACTGGAAAGAAAAATATATTTTTGGGAGTGGGAAATATTATCTTGAAGAGGATAGGGAAAAAAAGGTTCTATCAAAAGTCAAATACCTTTTCCAAGAATGCAAACAGCTGGTACTCTGCAACAAGAGACCTGGGGTAGGCAGGAAACAGTGCACTCTGTGACATACCACAAAGAAAGATTTTCACCTACTGGATGGATAATTTCAACCCCCACAGAATGATCCTATTGGACAACCTCCATCAGTATTCTCAAAACAAGGAAATTGTAGCATCATTGTTCTGCTGAGTTACTAAAACTATCCTTATTTATTATTAGACGAAAAGAAGGAGAAAAAAAAAAAAGAAAAACTGATAAAGAGGTTGGGAAAAGTAAAAGTGCCCAAGTCTGTGCATTCTAGCACATTTTAGTGAATGATTCAATACTACTGCTTGCAGTGGGCATTCAGTCACTCACTGATCAATATCAAACAGTTGTCAGAGTCTTTCAATCAAACATTTAAAGACCTTGGGGGAAAAAAAAGCATGAGCTTTTAGAGACAAATGATGCTGATATCACTATGGCAACCAAATTCATCTTTCAATGTGACACAGGGGATTGTTACTGACTTCCCCATGAAGGCTATTGCCACTGTATTAGATCATAGGTTTTGTCTGTATTTGTAAAAGAATAGTCAGATGCACCAGAAGGGTGCACCTAAATAGAATGACAACAGTGAGCAATAGCTACTTACATCAGCCCAGTGACAGGTCATTTCTTAGTTGGGAGTGTTAACAAGAAGTCAGTAATTCCAGAGTAAATAATGCTACCCAGTAACATTAACTAAATCAGCAACAATGCAGCATATCTGACAGCAGCAAAAATTTAAATACAAGGGGTAGGAAGAAAGAAAAAAAAAAAAAAAAAAAAGGAAAACTTTCTTTCCAGCCTCACTGTTTATGGTAAAGGTATTTATTACAGGTGTTACGAAGACCACCTTTTGCTTTCTGTAAATTTTCCCTATAAAACAATAACAAGAGCCAAATACTCCTTGAAGTACATTGTCTGTCACCACATACCTTGAAACAGCAAGGACAATTCTCTTCCTCTAGAATTACTTTTTACCTGCAGTGTAATGAAATGGCTTACAGAGAAAGAACAGTACCCAGGCAGGTGTCAAATGGAAGCAGTAATGAGTATCCACTTGCAACAGAGTCCATTTGGCTTCTGACTCTTGGCAGCCCGGAGTTCTAAGTATTAGAAGGTATCATTACACTAAGATATTTCCTGGAATGTAAGTTAGGGAGAAATGTGTCAACACATCTCTTGATATACTGAAACCTCTAATTAAATTTCTTTCCCCGTGTAAATTGAACAAGCCAGAGTCTCACCATGGAGAAACATGTAGAATTTATTCATTTAAAATTATTTGGGTGGACACACTTGGTGTGTCTAAAATATATATCTACTAAGACACTGGAAGCTACCAGTTTTGAGGCAGCAGTTAACACAGTGCCTGGGTGCCTCAAAGAGAGTCAAATGGCTGATTTTCAAGAAAATTTCTACATTTAAATTATTTGTAGTCCAAGCTGTGATACCACTAACATTATATAAACTGCGGGTAGTTTTGAGCCATAAGAACTACCTGCTTATATTTATTATACAAGGCAAACACCATGTTAGGTGAAATAAGCTACCACTTGTAGCTTGTACATAGACCAAATCTGTCTAAGTATTCAGTGCTTCCCCAGGCTATTCCTCTCCACTTCCTCCTAAACAGCAAAAGCAAATCCTCTTGGTCCATTTGTCAGATTAAAAAAAAAAGAAAAAGGTTTAAAATCCAGGCTTTTCAGAGGCTAAATTGTCACATGCTGTTGTATTAATTAAGGAACAGTCCTCAAATGCGTCTCCAGCTCTGGGTGACTTGGAAGCACAAAAGGCCCTTCAGGCAGCTCTTTCTACAGTTATCTCACTTTCTCACCATGCCAGTATATCCTCTATCTCATAAATGCTCCTTTTCCTCCCTGTAGTGGATTAAAAACTTATCTCTGTCGAACAATGGTATAAGATTGCTTAAACAGCCAAGCATCTCTCCTCACTGCACTCTCCCAGCCAGAGAGACAGAAAAACATTTGTTGCTATGGATTTAGTGGGAATGGGTAGTGATTTAGCTGGTCATCATTTACTATCCCAGAAAATGAGTGTAAAGTTTGGGGTCTGAAGTACACAGAAAAAAGTGCAAGTGCATAATGTAGCTGACACTGTGGAGGTTTCAGAGGTGGAGAGAGAAAAGGCAATACAAGATCAGTATGCAGTGCCAGTAACCAAGACAGAAAAGAGAATACTTTGCTTTATTATTCCCATTGTTATCAAGTTTTCAGTCAGAATCTCAAAAACGTCCCTATTTTCTGTAACATTTGTATAATGTAGAAAAAATCATTTTTTCCTCTGTATTTACCTTCAAAAATAACCAATCAACCTCTTTTCTCACTATTTCAAAATTTTAAAAGGAAACTAAGGACTCCGAGCTTCTTCTTAAGAATAACATTTATTTTTCACAGTATTTTCATCAATAACATCTAACAGCTACACTATCACTGGGCAAGAGGACTCATCATTTGTGAATGTCTTCACTCAGAGGAATGGAATCCTTCCCTGTTTTAGGCTTCTCTTTTCCTTAGATCTGAACACAGAAAATTTCTTTATGTATTTTGGGGAAATATTGTTTTATAAGCTTAAAAATTGTACAATACATCTTCAAAGGAAAAAAAAAAAACCACAACTCTCCCAGTTTCATGGAAGATCCGGTTTATAAAACAAAATACAGAGCTGTGAGACCTAGGTTTTTTTTCTCAGTCATTTTAATACAAAAAGAGTTTCAAATCACATTCTGTCTGAGACAAAACAAGCCTTTGCATACCACAGGTATTTTAGGACTGACATTTAAAGGAGACTACTGATATTGGCACTTTCTTATTTCCTTCTTTGTTTTCACAACAGAAATACCATCACAAAGGTAACCCCACTCTTTTGAATGACAACCAAGGTGTTTGACATCTTATAGGGCGGGATTCCTTACCTCCTTTTCCACTCTTCACTTTATAGCGATGCTGACCATGGAAAAGAAATAGACAGAGACTTAATTCCACCAAACTGGATGTAAACACCTATTCTGAAACTCTCCTCACTACAACTCCTGGATGGTAGAGTCAGTATTAATCACCACCACTACCAGTAAAGCATAGCTCTAATTCAAAACACTTTGCCTGTAAGAGATAAATGAAAACTAGGACAAGCAAACAGCTAAAAAACTAGGCTTTTGTACACGTAAGGGTAATCTCAAAGTCACCTCGTGTTTGACATCTCCATACCTGCATACTCCTGAAACTTGGGTCTCTCTCCAGTTACAACATCAGACAAAGAAGCAAAAGAAGAATCAGGCACAGTCTTATCTCCCTCCTAAGGCAGAGTCTTATTAGCACACGAGGACTGCTTAACCCTCAGTTCCTGTGCTCAGGGAGACACTCTCAGCTGCAGTTACATTCAGGGTAGGCTAACGAGCAGAATCTGCCAAAGCTGTCAGTGAGAATCAATTAACATCTGCCTCTGGATTTGCAGCACCTGCTAACAGGCTGGCTTACTGGAGAAAGTCAGCTATGCCCTCCCAGGGTACTCAGAAGTGTCAGGGTACATTACAGTTCTAAAGCTAGTTTCAGCAGTAGGTGCAGGTGGGGAAGGGGGTTGTGTATCCCCTCTTGGCAAGTGTGTGGGAATGTGCATTATTTTCTACCATAAAGCATTGTGCCAAAAGAAAAAAAGAGCTAATTAATGTGCTTCTCTTTTCATCCAACAGCCGGATAACTGGCAGTATGGCTCTCACCTCTCTGTCAGTAAGCTTTTGGATGCTCTGTGCAAGCTGAACTATCTTCTGAGGCTTTACAAAGCCAGTCAGAATAAGTGGACTTCCTCTGGTTCTGCAAATCTATATATATGTTTGCACAAGTGCCAAAAGTATGTGAGTTTATGATACGGGCTGGTATCATAAACCAGACTGTGTTGCCAGACTTGTTATCAATTGGAGCAGGATGAAATGGGCATGTACACAATGGATTAAGCACATCAGGCATGCTGTAGATTATCATGAAGATTAAGTTATCTTATAAATTGACCCTGCACAAGTAGAGGACACAGCATTATTTATTTCTGAGCTTGTTACATCTCCTTTCTGATAAGCATAGTCCCAGATCATTTGACAGATACATATGAAATATTATTTGATATAGTTTCCTTCCTATTTCACTCTTACAAATTATTGTGATACTACGGTTTTCCCTTCAAAATTTCCCTTTATTTTCAAGTTTTCTTTTCTTTTTTTCCCCCCTCTTTTATGTCCAGTTCTCATGTGGCTGGTGTGCAGTGTGAGACTGCTGATCAGTCTAGGGTAATTCTGTCAAGCTTTTCTGTTACCTGTTACTGAAGTCTGATCACCTGCTGCTCTGGGCAAGTTTTGTATTTCCCCATGCCCCAAAACTCAGACACACGCTGAAATCACATCTGATTTATTAGTTGTAAATTCTGCAAGTTGAAACCAGGCAACATTTTTGATAAGATCACTACTGATACAATGAAAGTGAAAATGGCTTAAAATTGCTAGGTATATTATGCAAGGTCAAATGCTCATGTAAATTGATTAGAAATATAAAAGTTTCTTTCTGATTTCTTATGATCTTTCGTTGTTAATACCATCAGGGGTCATAAATCATTCTGCATTGATGTTCTTGGGCAGGTATATCCATCAGACAAATACTAAACATCCTCATGGCATTTGATATGTATTTCTCTGTGTGTGCAGTGTGAGAGTTGTGAGAACAAACAAAATGAATTCTATGTGTCTAAGAGCTTCATTTCTATCTCATGTTCAGTTACTGTTGTTTCTGAATTATACAGTCATGTCTATAGTTTTCCTATCTCTGAAACTTATCTCTCCAAAGAAGAAACATTGAATTCAGAAGAATAAAAATGGCTAAAAGTCATCAAATCAACTATGGAATGTGTCTCTTTAACATTATATTTATTATTATTGGGAAGGAAAAAAAAATAAACTAAGTTAGTTGTGCTTCTTTGTCCAGACGTGTGCTTGTTAAATGTTTATATGGGATATCACACCCTTGAAGGAAGGACTTGTGTCAATGGCTATAAGTCACAAAGCTTTTCAAAGGTTAGATGAACGCACCAGTTCCCACCTTTAGTGACTCTCCATATCATCATGAAAGCCTCGATGCAGTTTCCTCAGCTGTGGGAGTTATAATTTCGTTGCCATGTGTACAGATGACACATTGCCTTTTACTGCAAACCATGAAGTGTCCTATCAGCTACACAGAAAATAAACGTGTGCTTGTGCTCGACATCGCAGCAAGGGCCAGCTGCTGCCTCGCCCTTACCTGGAAACCCAGCCTGTGCCTATGATTGTGAGAGCAAAGGGAATACTCTGCCTCTACACTCATTTGATTTTCTCCTGCAGCTGTTTGTAGGGTCTGTCTGACATCTCCTGGAGCCAGCAACATACACTGCACAAGGGGATGAGACGGTATGTATATGTACTCTGCCTTCTGAGACACATTATCATCATTTTCTTTATGATTGTGGCTTTCCGTAATCCGAAAGGAAAGGAATGATATGAATATATAATATGGTTGCTTTTTGTCTAAGAAACCTAGGTGTTTTATCCGTTTGAGCAATTGGAGGTTGGAACTACATGATCTTTAAAGTCCCTTCCAGCCCAAACTTTCTGTGGTTCTGTGATTGAGAAGAAATGAACCTTTTAAATTGTCTCGGGTGTCAAACCTCCGATCAAAGGATCATTATATGAATCCCAAACAAATTGGAGCAGTGCACTGAAATTAACTTCAGAAAATACATACATTAAACATCTTGCTTAAAGATAATAAAAATATCCGTATTTCAAAAAACTGAACGTAATAACAATGTTTAAAAGTATTTTTTACTTCAATTAGTATTGAAACCATGCATTCCGAATTCTATTAATGTTTATTTAAGACACAAATCCAGCTATCATATGAGTACCCCTACAAACATACACATTGAAGCAGTGAGTTCTTGAAAATGCTTTTTTTTTTCTTCTTTTTTCATTTGCAATTTGAAATCATCCATATGGAAAAAATAAGAAGGCCATGGAAATAGTTTCTAAATATATAAGTACAGGGAAAAAATAGGGACAAAAAAATGCTGAAAACAATAAAAAACCCTGTGAAAATATGATACTATATGATTTTTTGGGTGGCAGCTTGCCAGATTCTCTCAAATTATTGCTACCATATTTTTAATTAATCCCTTTCTTTCATTCACCTGTTCACCAAATTATCTGAGTTTTTTTTATGCCAGTATTGGCAGCCTTCAAGAATGTCTTCACATGTTCTGGGTAATGTTGGTCATCAAGTTGAAAGAGTTGTTTTGTGCCTTGGGCTGTCTACCCTTGGTCAGCTACTGATACACCTCTTTTCCTTCACATGAGTTCTGCTGTTAAGTCAACAAGAGCAAACATAATTTTTGAGCAAATTGCTCCAGGAGTCGTACCAGGTTCTGCCAGCTAGAGAAAAGGTTTAGCAGGCATTAAAGGTCACATCCAAAGCTTACAGAGATCAAGGGGATCTTTGCACTAAGTCATAGGCATTGAATGCAAGGTGGTTGAAAACACATCAGGTCAGACATATTTCTACTTTTTTACATTAAATAAAAGAATGATTCCATACCAACACCTCTCAATGCCACTAACATTTGGTTATATGAGCAGTTTCTCTTTTCAAGCCTATTCTGGTAATTTTTTATTTTATTTTAAATCTATTCTAAACTCAGATTTGACATTCCATCTCTGAATTCTTTTCAAAACCTTATAAACATACAGTTATTTCTCCATTCTGTGCCATTTTTGATATTTTAGTGACACTTGAAAATCGTAAGTTTTAATTTAATTTCTAAATACCTGTGTTCAAGAGGTTTTTTTGTTATGTCAGGTGTTTGTCCCTAGCTCTAGGATGTGCCTTCTTTCCAGGGCTTCTCTCCTGTGACTTAAAATGTATTAATGAAAAAAGGGACTCAAATAATTTCTGCCGGTATCTTTTGGTGATGAATGGTGCTACGTCCAGTTGGCTGGGGACAGAGCGGCTGGAAAGTGCCTGATGGGGCAGGACCTGGGGGTGCAGGTCAACAGCAGCTGAACATGAGCCAGGGTGTGCCCAGGTGGCCAAGAAGGCCAGTGGCATCCTGGCCTGGATCAGCAATAGTGTGGCCAGCAGGACCAGGGCAGTGACTGTTCCCCTGTACTGGGCACTGGTGAGGCCACACATCAAATCCTGTGTCCAGTTCTGGGCCCCTCACTGCAAGAAAGACATTGAGGTGCTGGAGAAAGGTGTCCAGAGAAAGGCAACAGAGCTGGGGAAGGGTCTGGAGCACAAGTTCTACGAGGAGTAGCTGAGGGAGCTGGGGGTGCTTATCCTGGAGAAAAGGAGGTTCAGGGGGGATATTATCACTCTCTACAACTCCCTCAAAGGAGGGTGCAATGAGATGGGGGTCGACCTGTTCTCCCAGGCAGCTTGTGACAAGACAAGAGGAAATGGCCTCAAGCTGTCAGGGGAGGTCCAGGTTGAACATCAGGAAGAATTTTTTCAGCGAAAAGGTGGTTAAGGATTGGAACAGACTGCCCAGGGAGGTGGTGGAGTCACTGTGCTTGGAGGTGTCCAAGAAACGACTGGACATGACACTTAGTGCTGTGGTTTTAACTGGCATGGTGGGGTTTGGTTTAAGGTTGAACTCGATGATATTGGAGGTCTTTTGTAACCACTGGAATTCTGTGATTATATTAACTTTCTCGGGAGTGACTTAGCACCAAAAAAGCTTCCTTGATCTTTCATCAGCCAGGTTTGAGACATGTTAGAGTTACTGTCCTTCATATTCAGCCTACACACATATTTTCCTTCTCTGAAAGCTAGTTTTTTGGGAACAACTGACAGAACTGAGTATTACCCAGATCTTGTCTCTATCATGGTTTAACTCTGACTGCCAAATGAGCACCGTGTGTCTCTCATTCACCCCGTAACGGGATGGCTGAGAGAATAGAAAGGTTAAACGTGGGAAAGCTCAGGGTTTGGGACAAAGACAGTGTAATAGGGAAAGCAAAAACTGTGCATACAAGCAAAGCAAAAATAGGAATTCATTCACCACTTCCCACTGTGAAGGCAGGTGTTCAACCATCTCCAGGAGAGAAGGGCTCCATCACATGTAACGGTGACTTGGGAAGACAAATACCATCACACCCTTCCTTCTTCTTCCTCCCACTTTATATGCTGAGCATGATGTCATATGGCCTGGAATATCCCTTTGGTCAGATGGGGTCAGCTGTCCCACTGTGTCTCCTCCCAACTTGTGCACCCCAGCCCACCCACTGATGGGATGGGGGGAGAGGCAGAATAGGCCTTGACTCTGTGCAAACACTGCTCAGTGATAACAAAATCTTCCCTGTGTTATCAATGCTGTTTTCAGCACAAATCCAAAACACAGCCCTATACCAGCTACCGTGAAGAAAATGAACTCTATCCAGCCAAAACCAGACCATCCTCATAAGGTCTTGGAAGCATATCTTTGGATCCAAGCATTTGACCTAACTAACGTTATTGGTAGCGGAAACCTGCAGAAAGTTCTCTATTAATTTTCAAAATCCACACTTCGGCCCTGATCAGAAGTGCTGGCAACGGCAGAGCTCCGTGTGTCAGTGTCAAGGGCCAAATCCTACAATCACTGCTGCTATTTCCCCACAGAGCAGAAAGGTTTCACTGCAGTGGAACAAGCAGCATCCCCTCTGTGAGGAGGAAAGCTGTTAGATTTCAAGGCTGTATTAGGGTAGTCTTTCTTCACATCAAAATCAGCAGAGGTCAAGAGGGGAGAAAAAGAGCTATTAACGAGAGCATTGCATCTTCTTGTTTCTGTGCTATGCAGAAGCAATTTTTTTGTGTCTAAGTTTTCCTTGTTACTAGTGGGTTTGCTGCCCTCCCTCCTTACAGGCATTGCGGCCCCTGATACAACCCTTGATTGCTCAGACAAAGAATCCACTCTTTGGCAGCAAACGCTTAAAGTCTTTGATATCAAGCGAGCCAAGAAAACTAACGCCTAACTGAATCAGTCGCTCAGCTGCAAAATGAAAAGCATACTGGATTAGAATGGAAAATAAGAGTAAAGGTGACTTTAGAGCCATGAATTCCCCCTCCCCGCTCTGCAGTGGAAAAACTATAATTTCCCTTTATGTTCTCCAATGACAAAACATGATTTATGGTCAATTTTTTAAAAGTGTATTTATAGATGTGCTCATGAGAGGTGCCACACTGACAGCTTGCTGGCCTCTGCTCTTCTGTTAAAATACAGTTAGAGCAGAGGCAATGGGGAGAGCCTCTTTTATTTTTTATTATTTTTTCTTTTTGCCTGCTTCCCAGGTGTCTGCTCCAAAACCTGCTCACTGCTGCACAATGACCCCTCATTCCAGGCTAAATAGGTGTTTAATAAGATCAAAGGATTTTCAGAAAGAGACTATGATAATAAAATAATGTCACTAGAAGTTTTCTCTGAAAGCATGTTCATGTTTTATGACACAACCATATCATCAACAGGGTGGAGGAAACAGTCTGTCATGGAGGAAAACTACAGTGCAGGGTGAAACATTTAAATTCTGCAGTATTTACCACTGTTACTGGAACAGCAATTTTCATGTGGCAAGTATTCCTTATAGCCAGTATATTTGAATATCAGTGCTTAAAAACAGGAATCCGAATGCATATGTTGACTAGAAAAGTGTGTTGAAGTCTGCAGAGATACACATTTGGCCCTCAGTTTTAAGATGAAACAAAGCTTCTTTCCCTCATTTTCTTATTCTGGGACTAATTTTTCTCATATTACATAAGCACTTAGAAAAAACAAAGCAAATTCCTGTAAATTACTTGAGCAATTAGAACAAGTATGTGTCCTTAAACAAGTGTTTTCTCTCTCTTGTAGTTGTGTGATTGCACAACTCCGTAATATCTCTATTTGATATAAAAGGAACAAACTACATTCAAAGAAATCCCCTCCATAGGTTTGAAGCTAAGGGCACTAAAATATTTATGCTGTTCCAATCACAGGAAATTATAGTATTTTTCTTTCTTTAAGCTACTTTCTTAAATGGTAGGAACAAACCAGACAGCCAGACTTGGTATTGTTATAACACTGGCAAAAAATATCAAAACTTGTGAAAATATGTAACACTAAAATCAGATGGGTTTAGAGAAGAGAGGAAGAAATCTCACAGATTTAGAGCTCATTTAAATAGGTTTAAAACTTAAATTCATATGCTATTACTACCTCTCAAATTAGAGACAATAGGATGCTATTTGTGGTTACTTGGCTTCAGTCATGTGAAACGCATAGTAAGTGGCACAGTTTTCAGAAGAATGAATTCATGTTGGGAATTTTATAAATAATGAACATTGATATGACTCATGAATGCCAATTTCTGTGTGAGAAGACTTCAGGCATGAAAACTAGAAATATCTTACAGAATGTGTGTCCTCCTCATCCAACTTCCCCCAACCACAGTCTATACCCACTTTTCTTTCTTCTGGAAAAAAAGCACAACAAAACAATGTGATGGAATTATTGTGATTTAAGAAAAAAAATAATGTACAAATTGATATTTAGAAAAAAATTAAAAAAGACCAAAACCTGCAGAGTTCATAATAACCAAGATGCTTTTTTTCCCCCTGTTCTGTATAAAAATACACATCTAACAGTCCTATATCATTTTCTGTGAATAACAGACTGCCCCCGAAAAACCGAATTCATAAACGTGCAGAGGCATCACTTCTGATACCCACAGTGCAAGTTGTTGCAGAGTTCTGAGGAGCTCTGCCACTGGCAGAGCACACTGTGAAATACTCACCAGATTCGTCGCACAGATGCTTTTCTGTACGAGCAGAAGGGGTGGTTAAGCTGTGCCTGAAGGAACTTGGCTCGGATTAAGCAACATGTGGGTATAATAGGTGTTAAATGCAGCCATTTCCAAAGCTTTTGCATAACATAATATAATATGCTGAACACATTTGTGAAATATTCAATATCAAAAGTGGGATACTTAATGAAAGTCCCGGAGTGGCCTAAAGTCACAGGTAATCAATCGGGAAAGACACAGAGAGCAATTTTATAAAATTTTAATTACCGTAGATGGATTAAAGTCTAAGATATTTATGTACCTAGCTGACTTTTAGTATTAATGATGATAGCTAACAAGAAGGATATCTTTGCAGCATTTGCAAGGAATGAGAAAAAGTGGGTTTAGTTACCAGTTTCCTGATTAAAGATGACTGCCATTTTGTCTATAAGGAACAAAAATTCAGCAACACATTAAGGTAATAATGTAGGAATTATTTGGAAAATAATTCTGATACATTTGCTACTTTATTGAAGAGAAACTTAAAAAGCACAACAAAACAAGAATAAGTGTAGTGATATAAAGGTCATATATATATTACTTAAGTTCCCATGCAGACAAGAAACAACTTCATTGAACATGTTCATCTGTTGGACACTGATTCTGGTCTTACTTACATTGCTTAGGGTTAATTCAGCAGAACTCAGCTCAGTCACACTTAAGTATCATTATTTAAATAAAGAAGGTTAGGAGTAAGAACATAAGAAAATTAAGAAGTCAGAACAGTTCTAGTTTGGCGCTAGCATATGGTCTGAACTTGAAGGGAACGAGCTCCATCTGATTAACTGTAAATGAAAATAAGCTCCATCTGATTAACTATAAATGAAAATAAGTTAGTGAGAGAGATCAAAATATATCCAGCATGTATAGGCTAGCACATAAAGGCTGATGCTGTCTGCATGGCACCAGCCACTGTCTCAGCTGAAAGGATGCTCTCTCAGGGGATATCACTGGTGGGAAGCTCTAGAAAGTCTTGGGGTCTGTCTGGCTTTTCATTGTGACCCAAAAGACCATGTAAAAGCAGGAAAGACATATGTGCAGATGCCAAAACCAAATATTCTTAATGCTATGAGCTACAACTGATTCCCACTTACCACTTGTCCTGTAAAGAATAAAAGGCTTGTGGTGCATTAGATGCAGGGAGAGAATCAGATGGAATAATCTGTGCTACTCTGGGTTTAACAGAAAAATTCAGCACCAGATGTGATGTGCTACCTACATTGTAGTGGTTTTGGTCATTATAGTTAATCTTTTGGACCCTGTGAAATGTGTTATAAAAATATGGGGAACAAAGTGACCCAACCAAAAAAATCTATTATTGTACAATTATTTTGTCCTTATGATACCTCCTGAAATTTAAAGTCTCACAAGGAGCAACAAGGGCAAAATTAATGTTATAAAAAATGCTGAAAAAAACATGCAGTATGATTGTTATTAGGCTTTCACTAGAGCTATCTTTTCTGATTATGGTAGTAATGATCCTCTTGGCCAATTCACAGATAATTCCTGGTTTTGTTAGGATTTATTTACTGCCAACATAAAAAATAAATACACCTTGCTCAGATAGCACCTTATGATGCTAAAAGATTCAAAATATTCAGCCTATGCTTTGTTAGAGCTTAGTTATTAAAAATTCAACAGGACTTACCCTTTTCAAAGGACTATAACAAACATTGATATAAGGTTTCAAAGTCTAAAGCAACATAATTTATTAAATTCCATCAATATGACAATAACATTGTTAGGATCTTTCAAAAGTTTCCTATTTTGTTTTGCACTCAATAGGGAAGAAAATTGCAAAATGAGGGCCTGACTCATGCCATGTAACTAATAACTCTGGCTTTCAGCCATCAGTTTGTACTGCGCTGTCACATGGTCACAAAACCATCCAAACACTGCAACTACCCAACCAATGACGCTGCTGACGGATAATGAAGCCAAGTTCTATCACCTATGCGAGCTTTCCAGACTTTAAAATAGCTGAAAAAGTAAAAAATGGTCCCTGTACTTTCATGATTGCCTTTTATCCACCTTCGTAATATCTTTTATCATGATGCACCTGTGTTCAAACATACAATCAACAGCAAAATGAAAAGAATCACAAACACAGGCAAAGGGGTGTTTAAAAAATTACCTAGAAAAATAAGATGTAGGTAGACCATGGTCAATAAAAATAAAGATGGAGCCAGTAACTGTATTGCTGTTCTATCAGCAATCAAGGACCTCAGAAATCTCTATGAAACTGAATTTGTATTGAATCAGTTGTCACTTCAAGGCCCTAATGCCACTGTTTGTGATATAATCAAGCACCTTATTTGCTTAAAACAAAACCTGAAAGAAGGAGGTCCAAAAGGCAAGCAGCCATGAATGGATGATAAATTATCCACAATATGAAAGAACTCGAGAATTACTTCCATGAATGATTTCTTAGAGCAGTTTACCAACAACAACACATTAGTTTGTTAGAGCTTTTTGTGTGGATGTTCCTTGTGTTGGGAGGCTATACTAATCTCTGAACAGAATTCCCTGAGTTTCAAAGATTAAAAGTCTGGAAGGCAATACTAGGATTGTCCTAGACAACATTCTGTCATGTCTATCAATAGTTGATATTACATAATAGAGAAGGTAGAACTTCTCTGAATCTGTATCTAAATCACATTTCTTTTTTGTAAATTATGCCCATGAATGTAAAGAGCACATGAACAGAGAACGGGGGTGCTGGTGAAATAGAAGACATTGAAGAAGATGGTACTAGAATAGCAAAAATTTCCTTAGCCTTTTCTGAAGTGGAAGACAAAAGCCTCACGTTATTTCAACTCATAAAAACCAGTCTCTTTCTTAGCAAGTCATATATGGTCTTCACCCAACACTGTGAATTCTACTCCGAAAACTTAATTGCTTCTCTTAAAGGAATAACTCTTGCTGTCCCATATTCACATGTACTTTGGGCTGGTTTTTTTTTGTTTGTGTTTAATATTATTATTAATTGCTTTTCTCTCTTATCTATTGATTTTCCATTGTTAGAACATTTACATATTGCCGATAAATCTATTTGCCCCAAGTTGTATATTTCAAACACAGAGAACATATTCTTTTTATTCTCTTTTTAAGCCAAGAGCACTCGATGAGCCTGATTTGATTTGGTTGATTTATCAGGTAGAGTTATCACTACAAGTAGTCTCTTATCTATTAAACCACATGTTCCTATTTTACTGTGTTAGGACTGCTGACTTGGAAAGGCTTTTGTGCATTTTTTCAAAGACAATTATGTTCATTGATTCATTTATTTTATGTTGTTGTCTGCACTACAGAAAAAATTGTGTTATTTTATATTTCAGAGAAAGCTCTTATCTACATGAAGACTTAAAACAGTCTGAAGGTGGCATTTTCAGAAATACTTTGGCATTGACAACAGATTTAATAAATAAGTTGTTGGCTTTTTTTTGGTCCTGCTGGAAGCTTGGGCCAATTTTGTCAAAAAAAACCCCAAGCTCATTGGTAGTTCCTTCAATCTCATATACTAATTTTTGTTTATTTGTTAATTGAAATAGACAAATGAATCCATGTAATTATTAATGTGTAACAGCTATTTCTGAACAACATCTTGAACAACAATGTAAGTATTGAGACTTGTTCTGAAATGAGTTCCATAAATGGATTTAATGTAATCCAGCTGTATTTAATTGAGCTCTAGGATGGCGATACCATTCTAACAAGAATAATTAATTAAAAATTACTAACCTTTTCTTACTAATAGATAACCAAAAAAAAAAAATTCATATGATCATAAATTCCCTAAGGAAACCTGGTAAAAAGGATTAGGAAGAGTTTTTTGTTTCTCTTGCTAGAAAAATATATTTCTTTAAATGAGGTCACCAATATGAATATGGACGGAAGAATTTTAATTTTATACTTACCAACAATTTCACATTATATTTTTTTATGTCACACCTGTCAAAAAGCTATTTAGCAACAATGCTCATAAAAGTGTGTACAGCATGAGGGTTTTCAGAGCAAATGCAACACTTGAAAACATATTTGTACATTATTTTGCTATATGCACAGGTAAGGGCACAAATACATGTTCCAAGTACCCTTATGGTAAGAAGCAACATGAACACTTACCATGAATAACCTAGAATTAAGATTTCAAAGGGACAATTATGATTTCTAATTTTTATTTTTTTACCTTCTAAAGATTATGAAGTAAACTATTCGAACCATTCAAAAATGTGATGTATAATATATTTACAGTTCCACTTAAAATCTTATGAAAATATCTGACTTCTAACAGCAAAATTTTAAAAGAAGAATCCAAAAGTTGCGTTGGCTAATTTATCTACTGGGACCAGTTGGGAAATTTATACTTAGAGATACATTTCCAAAACTATTAAAAAATTTAATTTAATGCTGACATTGAAAAAAAACCAAACACCTAATGATCAAAAGTTCTTTTCTTTAGGCTGAGTATATACAAGAAGAACAAAGGTACAGTGATGTTTTATGTTATATATGGATAAGAACAAAGAAAGTGTTCTGAGTTTCCCTGATACCTCATAGCCATTAATACTTCCTACATTTTGTCCTAATAGGAAGAATTGTCAATACCACATTTAAAATCTGTAATATCTACAACATCTTTTTCATTTGAAGAAAAACTCCAACCAATTATTCACAAGAGAAGTAAAACCACTAAATTATCTGCCTTGATAAATACAAAAGATGTCTTACGGTCCTCGGTGTAAAATGTCTTGATCTCTTTTCCCAAATAACAAGTGAAAGGGCAAGAGGAAGTGGATTCAAACTGTGCCAGGGGAGGTTTAGAGTAGATCTTAGGACAAATTTGTTCCACGAAAGGTTGTTAAGCATTGGAACAGGCTGCTCAGGGAAGTGGTGGAGTCACTCACCTTCCCCTGAAGTATTCAAAAAATGGGAGGACATGGACTTGAGGACGTGGTTTAGTGGTGAACATGGTGCTGGTACTAGGAGATCTTTGAGGTCTTTTCCACAATTAGCAATTCTATGATCCTATGATTCTATATCCCTACCAAGATTTAGTTTTCACCTGTGTTAGTGTGAAGCTGCTGTCTGTGAATGTGCCTTGGCCCTTTCTGCCCCTGCTGCTGCAGCTCCCTCCACAGCCTCCTGCATCAACAGGCCCCAGGAGTTTGCAACTGGCTGCATAAGGTACTTCCTTTTATGAGAGATGACTGCTTTAATATGTGAGGAGCATCCCTACATCACAGGAATCTTCTGTATAGATCAAGTCCTTTTCTTTAGAGACATCAGCCAGACACAGCATTAAAAGGGAAAAGATGTTCTTATGATGTTCCCTGGAAGAAAAAAAGTAGGCTGTGGAATTTCCAGGAAGCATCAGATGAATACGTGCTTAAATACATGCCACTGGACTACAGCTCCCGCTTTCGTGGGACACATTTTTCTCAGAATTTTCTCTTTGTACTCTGCAATAGGAGGACTTTGCTGGTAATGAAGGCTTAGCAAACACCAGCAAATCTGAGGTCATGGAAAGCAGAATGAATGCCTGTACTAATTCTCACCTCAGCTGGTGCATCTTTCTCTTTGTGAGGAGTCATACAGACATTGTACCTTGTGTCCTTCGGTAGAAAAGCTGTAGCTTCAGAGCTCTCCTGGTGCTGCTCATAGAGCTCAGCCAACCTCTTGCCAATTCACATATAGCCCTACCAATCTCTGAGGGGCCAAGATTTCACCCAAATTGACAGTGAAGAACAGTTCATTGCACTGGGTGTTTACACGGGTACTCCGACTATCAGCAAATAAGCACATAGAGAGGATGTGAATCAAGCTGTTATGGAGCATCAAATACTGAAATATTCCTAACAAGAAAATATTATGCAACTGTCACCAAGTCCTCTGAGTGATAATGACACTCATAACTGCTTGCATGCACAAAATGCTTACACAAATAAATTTGTCTGGTTGTTATTGATCTGATAATATACAAATATGAATACTGTTCTGAAATAATTTATTTTAATACAGATAGGATTTACAAATCTGCTGACATGGAAATTACAACATTTATTTGTATTTCTTTATTCCAGCTATTTCACCTCTCTCCTACTGACTAAATTTGTTAATTTTTCCTTTTACCTCTTTTCTTATCAGTTTTGTTTTGTTTTCCCTCTCTTTCCTTATCTGTTTTGTTTTGGTTTGTTTTCCCTGCAGTATATATTTTACCCAAAGCCATTTCATTTTCCTTTTATTGCTCTTTGCTATTCTCACCTTTCACTATCTATTGATAAGAGAGATAATAAACAACCACAGAGATGGGTTGGAAGCAGCAGGGAACAGGGCATGTGGTGAACAGGCAGACAGAAAGAGGGATACCAAAAGGAAGGAAATTTATGTATCTGGAAGTGCTCAGAAGGACTCTGTGAGCCAGCCTTTTAATGGAAAAGTTTTGCCCTCTCCTCTGCCATGTGCTATTCTGAAATCTGTCTGTCTCTCTCTGAATCAGAAATGTTCCCATTTAAGATAACAGTACTGATCAAAATTTAGTTGAAGCTCTCAGTGAAAGTGTCAAGTTTATTTTCAATTTTCTGCAATGAAAGCTGTTAGTCAAAAATTTTTCAGCATCTTGACTAGAAACGTACAAGTTGTTGCACTTCATGTTTGATAAAGAATGTAGCATTTTAATATGTAGCAAATTATTTAGGTGAAGAGATGGAGGACGAAAAGGTTAATGACAGACTTGGTTTTGAAGATGAACCATGAATTAATGCATTCAGTTCAGATACTGTTGGTTACGGTCCAATGGTAATTCATTTATAAAGACAGTTATCTCATCATCAGCTTTAAACGTGAGAATATCAGGAGATGGCTTCTTTAAATTAAAAATCGGGCGCCTTGCATTAGGATTAAATTATTGTTTAAAAGGCATCATAAACTTAATAAAAATATGACAGGAGACATCGTAATTTATGCAAATGCATACTGTTGCAAGCAAAGACTTTCTGATGCTTTCATTTTTTGCATTCTGCATTAGTCACAGAAGCTACTTTTACATCATGTTGTTCAAGAAGTTTAATCAAAGAGGGGCATAGGAGAGCTTATCAGCAGTAGACAAAAAAATGTGCTATACTTAGCTGTAGTAGGTTAGCATGTTGAATGTGAATGTCTGTATCCAGACTTCTCATAGTAGGTTTTGCACCCATGTCTCTATTTTATTGTATCATGGTAAAATAAAAGGGGGAAAAAAAGGGGAGAAACCCCCTATGGAATCCACAAGAAAGAATGTGTGTTGAAGGTAAATATGACAATTTTCTGAAATTCATGGTGATGAAATCTCAGGTACACAGCAAAGGATAAAAAATATGTGCCAAAATCTCAGCTCCTAGGTTTGGTAACATTATTTTTTAATGTTTTATTTGCCTTGTTCACTGTAAGAAGCACTTTCCATTCCTAATAACTCACTCCCACTGGAGGGTTTCTCATGACAGGATATTCCACACCACTGCACACCATGGCCCTGCCCTCTCTCCTAGCAATATTTCTTTTGTGTCAGGGTATTCCTTAGGAAGCAGGACGTGTTATTTTGAGTGTGATTCCTGATCTGAGGTTATTTCCACATCTGGTACTTTCTCCTCATGGCAAGGAGGAAACCACATGCAGGCAGGAGAGCTCCACGCAAGGATCCAGGCTCCTCGTCCTCAGCTGCTGATTTGGAGCCTCTGCACGAACTCCAGCTGGTTCTGTTGTGCAGGCAACACTTTCACTGAGTAACGCATAAATTTGGCAGAAATACTAATATTTCTCTGATTCTGTAATTACAGTGCACGTGCTAATGGTTACACAGGAAATGCAGCTTTTAAAATATTCCGCGCATTAGCTTTGTAAATGAAACACTGGTCTTTCACTTGGAGTTCTGTAACTTGGTTGGGGTGAATAGGCAGGGCTGGCAGTGCCCTCGAGGCCCTGGAGAAGGAGGCAAGAAGGTCCAAAAATGTCATTAGAGGTAGAAAGCCACAATCTGGTTAAAGTTACTTCCTCTTCCAAGGAGCCTTGTCCCATGTCATTATACGTTGTCACAAAGAGGCAAAACCTTACTGGTTTCCCCCCCGACAGTCAGCAGAGCCATGTTTTCCCTGGTGGTGGCAGTCTGGTCATTGCATCTTAGGTACTGTTTAGTCCAGATGCCGCAGTTTCCTTAGGGAATAGAAGTGTGTAAAAGGAGCAGGAGCATTTTGGGGGAGTGGGTGTCAGCAGCAGCCGAGTGCAGTGGGGTGGGGGGACAAGGCAGACAAGACTTCTGCAGAGAGAGGCTGAGTAGCCCATGAATGTCAGCTGAGGCTGCAAATAATGATGTAATTGAGAGAAAAATTTTATCCATGAAAAGGACAGGAATTTTTCATAATACAAGCTGATAGGTAATTTGCTAATGATATCTGTCTACTACACTGACAGGACTAAAGTTTTACTTCATTCTTTTCTTGACAACAGGGTCAGTTACAGAACTTTGGTAACTGCAAGACCATATTCTTCTATATTTTACTTTGGAGTTATGGTGGTACAATTTCTTTTCTTAAATACCCACACTCTGAGCTGCCCTGCCCTGACAATAGTTTTTCAGTATGGAGCCAAGTAAAGTATCAGCAGCAGGAAATGTATTTGGATTGGTAAAACCCATAAAAAAACCCAGATGAGCTTTACTTTTTCTTTTGTTTTTTTTAGTCTTGCTCAGCAATTTTCAATAAATGATGCCTGAGATATTTCCTCAAGATGTTAGAAACATAGGTAATCTGCTACAACATGTCAAGTACTACATTGATCTTGGAATGTAGGCATTACCTAACACTTAAACACCATAAATTAAGATTTAATTAAGTTAATATAAAACAATGACTTTACCCCCCCCCAAAAAAAAAAAGTAAGTATATAGAGATTTATTCTCTTCTGGAGACTTAAATGTCCTTAATTATTTGACATGATTTATATAGAATACTATAATGAACAAAATTGAATTAAATAAGAAACTCGTCTATTGACAGAGCAACAAAACCTGCCTAGAGTCAGTGATAAACATTTAAAGTCAAGCTCTGATTTGCCTCTAGAGGAACATACACAAGCAATAAAACTAGATTCAAATGTAAGTTCTTCTAACAACATAATGCAGAGATCAGATTCTGTGTGTGCTAAAGAAAAAAAAAAAGAGTTTGATGGCACAATTAGAATTACAAAAAGTGCAACAATTTATACTGTTATCAGAGCTGTAGTCAAATCATGAATTGATTAAAAAAATGCTGTTTAGATCTTCCTAAAGCAGCGCTGCAAACACATGAAAACATAGGTAATTTAGAACTTTCCAAGCAGGTTGCAAAGCAGAAAGGGATACTTCGCTATAGATCAGGGCCATGTTTGAAAGGGTGATATCTTTGCGTGCAACAGACCCAAGCAATTCTTGATATATCATGGTGTTCTACTTCAGCAAAGAGAGTAGGGACAATGGTCTGTCTACCCAGGTGCAGCAATAACTCTGTCTTAAAGGGCCAAGGGAAAACAAAGGGATGTATCAGTCACAGTTTTACACTTTAGGGTTAGGAATGGGACTGACCCAACAAAAACAATGACATTAGAGTCATCTACAAAAAAATTAGTTTTGTGTTTCAGCTGCTGAAACAAAGCTGTTTAAGAACATAGAATCACAGAATGGCCTAGGCTGGAAGGGACATTAAAGTTCATCTAGTTCCAACCCCCCTGCCATGGTAGGGACACCTTTCACTAGACCAGATTGCTCAGAGCTCCATCCAACCTGGCCTTGAACACTTCCAGGGATGGGGCAACCACAACTTCTCTGGGCAACCTGTGCCAGAGCCTCACCATCACACTAAAGTATTTTTTCCTAATATCTGATCTAAACCTACTCTCTTTCAGTTTGAAGTACTTGCCCCTTGTCCTGTCACTACAGCCCTTGCAAACAGTCCCTCTCCATCTTTCCTGTAGTCTACCTCCAGGTACTGCAAGGCCACAATTAGGTCACCTCAATCCTTCTCTTTTCCAGGCTGAACAATCCCAATTCTCTCAGCCTTTCCTCATAGGAGAGATGCTCCATCCCTTTAATCAACTTGATGGCCTCTGGACTAGCTCTGACAGGTAGATGTAACATCTAGGACGTGATTGGACAAACTACTTTGGCATTCATCCCACAGTCTGTTTTATAAGGCTGGTTTTATTTTTATAAGGAAATGCATCTTGTAAAACAGATCCCATATTGTATCTCTCTGCTTTTTACAGAAGAAATAAAAGCTCCAGGTACACTAAGCACTTATATTTAAATACAGCTGAATGGTGCCCCAGTTGCCATCTCCTGGACTGAATCAATCAAAACCAACAGACTTTTATAATGATCTATCTTACTCAAGAGCAAATACAAAAATAACACTATACCCCAGATATATCTGGTTTTGTGCACAGATTATAAAGATATGAAAGCAAATTCTTTGCAGAGCTAAAAAGCTAAATCCCATACTAGGTAATAATAGAATTTTCACCTCAAAGAGACAGCCAAGTGTTTTTCTTATTACTGTTTCCCTCTATCTGTTCAACAGTGGCCTTCACCAAGTCTCAAGTTTCTACAGGAAAAACTGCAGGATGTTTACTCAGACTTCACTTAGCAAACTAACAGCTGAGCAAACAGATTCAAAAACTGCAGCTCTCTTACCCCTTTACCATCCATTTTTAATAAACAAGAAACTGCTGCCTAAACAGGGATGCCCTTGGAGGATGTGGGAGAGTCTGAATATGTTTGGAACATGCAGAGAGACCTGTCTCTTGTTTGTTTTTTTCTGACCAAGCTGTGGTTTGGAGACACGTCCATAGCAGGACAGCAGGTTTCCTGGGAAATCACAGCAATCTCCAGCTAATACCACATGCACCAAATAGACCTTTTTGGCTTCAGACACAAATTCATAATAGCAATGGTAATAAAATGGCTTTTTAACATCTTCAGTCTTTTAAAATGCATTTTATATTCCAAAGAATAATTGAGATGCTGAAACATGAGATAAAGTAATAAAACATGCAAGTATTTAGATTTTCTTTTTTCTCTTTCTTTTTTAATATAAATTGGAGACCAAATTTTTAACATGAACGGTAACAGATTAATTTCTTGACAGCAGCTGCTTAGTTCAAATTTAATTTTTTACACCATTTTCTGAGAAACTTGGTTCCCTTGTCATCACATCTTAACTATACCCCAAAGTGATTAACATCATGGCAGGATAGCATGTTATGTAATGATTTTAATAACATTTATTCATAAAATTGTTACTCCTCCCAGCTTCTGCCTCAGGGTCTGCCACGACACCATGTAGTTCATTAGCAGACACACTGAGAAGTCAATGAGGCAGATACAACGTGTAGATTAAAAAACCCACAACATTAAGTTTAACTCTTCTGCAACCTTTTAAAACCCATTTATAGGCTTATTTAATACTAAACTGCAATAACGGTGCTTATTGTTTCAAATTGTATGTATTTAGGAAGAATGAAATAAAAACAAGTTCTGTATCATATGAGGTAATTCCAGGACTGGGAAATATAGCAAAGAAGAAAAAAAAATCAACAAGAAAAAATTAGGTAGAAGAAAAAGGGAAAATATGAGGTGAATGTCCACAGAGAAGTTATTAAAATGTCTCATAAGACTTTAAAAAAAATAATGTAAAACTTTGCAGAAAAATATTAATCTAGAATAATTATATATTTTTTGTGAGTTGTTACATATTTTAAATTATCTCTATATATTGATATTATATATTGATGCATACATTTTCTTAAAAGGTAGCACAGGTAGCAAAAGTCCAAAGAAGATAAAAGAAAAAAAAAGTGGGATTATATTCCCTACTTTAGCCATAATGAGTTATGTATTTACCTGTAAGAATTACCTTCTTTTGTGTGAGGCAGTTTATGTTATAGTGCAAATGCATAACCAGCCTGTCCCACAGATACTTAAATCTGGTGTGTATATATATATATACACATATATACAGACCCCTTATGCGTAGATTATGATATATATTATTTTACTGTAGTAATATAATTTTCCAAATTAAGGAGCAAGTAAGTATCTCCAAGATGAACATTTGACTATGTCTTCATGCCAAAATTCTCAGAGGATAAAGACATGGTTCTAAATCAGCCCACTTGGTCTGGCCAAGGGATTTTTTTTACTAGGACTAACACAAAGTGACCTTTCATACATTTACAGATATAATATTCAGTTCTCATATCTTGGGAAAACTGATCTTTCTGTCTAATCAGCTTCTGGGGAGCTAAATCAGAAACAGAAACAAAGAAAAATCCAAACTTCTCTGCCAACCCAATTTCTTCACCCAGCATGAAAAAAAGTTAATTGCCCAGATTTTAAATGATCATTTAATCATGTTTTAAGTTTCACAAGATTATACAGCTCTTTCTGTGGCAAATTAGGTAATTGTTCATGGAACTTTATTTTTTCCAGGTTTGATAAGAGCAATTCTTCCATGTATGTCGTTTCCTTTTTCCTTGGTTTAGATTAGGTTACACTTTTCAGAGTTTCATTTTCAGAAGTTGGAAACAAAGCATTCCTATGTTTCCGTTCATAAGAATAGCAAAGGTATCAGCTTCTGTCATTCCCTGATGAAAAAAGATCTGACCCAGCACCTCAGGGAATGAGCTGTGGAAGGTTATTTTGGGACAAGCGAGGTGCTGAAGGAGCATTCAGATATTTCACCTTCCCTACAAAGACAGGCTGAGAAAGTTGGGGCTGCTCAGCCTTGAGAAGAAAAGGTGGAGACCTCACAGCCCCTTCCAGTGCCTGAAGGGGCCTACAGGGAAGCCAGGGAGGGACAGTTCGTCAGGAACTGTAGTGATAGGACAAAGGGGAATGGGTTAAGACAGAAAGAGGGTAATTTAGATGAGATATACAGACGAAATTCGTGACTGTGAGAGTGGTGAGACACTGGAACAGGTTGCCCATTGTGGATGCCGCATCCCTGGAAGTGTCTAAGGCCAGATTGGACGGAGCTCTGAGTAAACTGGTCTGGTGGAAAGTATCCCTGCCCATGGCAGGAGGGTTGTAACAAGATGATCTTTCAGGTCCCTTCCAACTCAAACCATTCTATAATTCTATGATTCCCACCCTGAGGACTGAAAAGTCTGTTAGGCAATACTTGGAATGTGGGATGTGAAGCTGATGCCACCTGGTTTGTAACATTATGGTGACCTAATCCACTTGAATGAAGAGCACCATGTTGCTGTACAAGCCATTCTGTGAGCAAGACTGGTGTCAAATACAAACCAGGTGTAGTGATTGCCACCTTCAGCCATACTGGAATTATTTAAGTAAAGACAGCAAAATCTAAAATAAGGATAAACACCAAGCCACCAGAAATGGGCTCCAACATTGGATGAAGGTCTAGTTTCAAAGCTTTCATGTGCCAAAAGCTGAACTAATCAATTCTATGAACAATAACATTAATGAAATCACCTAACATTTGGCAAATACAATTTAGGTTTAGAGTTGGCCTGGAAAGCAGAGGTAAAATACAAATATGGAGAATAAAGAGTGAAACAGATTTAGTGTGGCATCTGCCTAAGTACCACGTTAACTGTTATGGCCAGCATACACCATAAATGTGCTTTAGTGGAAACTGGCTAAAATATTTTGGACTGTAGAAGTAGAAATGTGTAACCAAAGACATATCAAGATATTTGTGAGATACATTGCTGTGAGCAATGCATGAAATGATGCAGATCCACTCAGGGAAAGTGTGCTCTGTCTTGCCTTTGACAAAAAAGGATCAGCAATCCCGCTGAGGACATCTCACAAACATTGTTCAGAAAAAAAGAATGTAGATCTATAAATCAAAGAAATAAAGCAATTTGATGTAATCAGAGAAAAAAGAAGTTATTTGTCCTAAACTCATCCAGGTCGAATAAGCTAGGTAGAAGACCTCAAATTGTTAAACCAAATTCATTTTGCTGATTATGACTACAATGCTATGATTTCCTGTGGGTTATGGCAGGTTAAAAAAAAAAAAAAAAAGCCTTTCCCTCAGTATTTTCCAACTGGTACCAAAGTATTTCAACACCACTGGCTCACATAAATACTCCTTCCTATGTGTCAGTGTCATATTTGTTGCTTTGCATTTTTGTTGGTTTGCATTTGTATGCAAAAATGCAAAACTCCTGTATTTCTTCATGTAGGTGTCATAATGCAGAATTCACAATGTGAGAAAAAAACCCTGTTTATCTTATGTTAGCCTGAGAGGTTTAGATGCAAATATCAACAACATCAAGAGCTGCTCTTACAGAGCACAGCAATAAACACATATATAAATAGAAAATGCCAGACTTTTCCTCTATTAAATATAATTCAACAAGAGCAATGAAGAGCCAAAGTAGCCAAGATCCATCCAAAGCTTGAAACTTTTCACCCCAGGAGACTTCAGACATAATGTCAAGTGTTTGTCTGAGAAACCACAAACTCTCTCTTCTCTTTCTACAAAGCCAGATGATGACTCTAAAAATTGCCTCCTACCCATCTGTTCTTTCAGCTGCTATGTGGCTTCCTTCTCCCCATTTTTTTTGTCTTTTTATACAAAATGCAAATTTTCAGGTCAGGAACCTTCAATATTTAGAATAAAAAAATCCCTTAGGCTTGACAAAAGTACTGACTCTCAACAAAGGAGTGTTCCTCATTTAGGTTCTCAGAGACATAAGCAGAGTAAGTTGATATGCCATCCATGATGAATTACTGTAAACATCAGCAAAGAGCAATTACTGTATGTCTGATCTTAATTTGGCTTCCAGTTTGAAATACGATACCTTATGTAAGGTACCTCAGGGAACAGATGCCACCAAAGAGCAATGAAAAGTGTTAAATATTCTGTGGATGGAATTCACTGCTATAGCAGTTTCCCATGGGAGCAGATGCAAGTTTTCAGGCATTTTCTGAACATTAAGGACTTGGCAGTATTTTCAAATCTCACCACGAGAATTCTTATCTTACCCGTCATTAGCTTAACTTCATGTTAGATTGCAGTGCCCATCTCCACAGAAGGGAGAAGTCTGGCTGCCTCCTTGGACTGAAACAAGCGTGGTTTTATTGTGCATCCCACATATTGTATGGAAGGAATATTTCTTTAACTAAGCTATTAAAAACATACTAAAAATATTCATAACTGCAGCAAAACAGGCAGCAGAGAACATGATAAAAATATGCAGTTCTCTTGAGTCATGAAAGTAATTATTCTGGGAGATGTTTGGTTATGTCAGTACTAAAGTACAAAATGAACACATTTTTTCAAGTCAGTAGAGCTTCTGAGCTCTATAATTTTTCTTATTTTTTTCCTGCATAAGCTACATTTTTAACAATGCTGAGCACCTTTCACTTGTGTGATGTGGACAGATAATAAGAAAGAAGGTGGAAGGACCTTCAGGTTGGTCTTGTCAGTCTGAGTGATCACGTTTTGATAATTTTTTGAAAAGCTTCAATTTTCCAGGAAAAAAAAAAAAAACAAAACAAACAAAAAAACCCCACAGAAACAAACAAACAAACAAAAAAAACAACCCAAAAAAGCAAGACCCTAGATTTGCCTTATGGTAGCAGACATTTGGCCAAAGCCTGCAATGATTTTGAAAGAGTCAGATTTCAGTGCTTTATAATGTATCATAAGCTGCATTTATCGATTAAAGGGAAACAAATCCTATATTCTCTATAGCATTGCTACTTCCTTTTCTTCTTTTAAGGACATCCTTGGGAAAAAAGTCCCACTTTTTTTTTTTTTTTTTCATTAAACAATTCATCTTTCTAGATCTTCCTGACACTAACACCGAGATCAAACAAAACCCGCAGGTGACAAAGTGTGCAGTGTTGTGAGGGCTGTCCTTGCGCTCTGATGTTGGCAAATTACAGCTGATACATCTGGTGCTCCACTTCAAAGGCGGGATTGGTCACGGTCTGTGTGCTGGGTAATTGCGTGCTCTGTTGTACATAATAATGTTTTTCAATTGGGCTTGTTCTGCATAACATAGATTCAATTATTATATAATTCCTACCTCTGCACGTTAGTATATTTCTATTTTCTGGTTTAGGAGCAAAACTTCCTACAAGTTGCACAGGAAATTTGGGACAGCTTGAGTATCAATTTCCCTCTTGTGTGTTACCTTACAAGCTACAGATGAAGAACAAACAGACCATGCTGCAGAAGTTTGTCACAAAACTTTTCCCAAGCATTTCTCTGTAGAACTGGAAGTACAGGTTGGATTGGACAAACACAGAAAGTTGTTTGTCTGTTTTCTAAAATATTCTGTTTCTTTTTATTTTTTGGTTTCCCTCTGGCTCCCCACCTCATTGCAGTTGGATAGAAACGGAACAAATTTAAGTAGGTCACCCTAGCGATTTCTAAGACTTATTAAAATATATATATTTTGTCAATTAAAAGCATTTATGAAAGCTTTCCATTTAATATACTGCATAACTAAATTCCACCACCCTCCAGCACACACATGCAGTCAACTGCAAAACTCCTGTACAGTTACCATACCTTTAAGGGACCACTTTGTTCTAGTTGCCAGTCTCTTTCATTTTAATTCCATATTTGTGGTAGAATATAGTTCAGATGAAGTACCCTGAAAGCTTAGTGAATTATCTCTCTCATGTAGCAAACTTCAAATACATTTTCCTCTTATTTAAAAAATCTCACTCAGACAAAGAACTTTTAGCTACCAAAAGATGTAATCCAGACCTAATGTTTCCTTAGAAATGTCAATTGAGCATTCTGATGATAGACTGTACTAACTTCGTGCATCGAAGAGAGGATGTATCGACCAAACATCCATTGATTACAACACTCAAGAGTTATCAGATTTTCTTGGGAAAGAAGAATGTTCATATGAGGAATTATGGAGAAAAAAGTTCAACCCAATTAACAAAGCATGACTGAATAAAATATCTATAGTACCATATGTTCTGTCATTGGGTTTTTCCGGGTTAACACAATACATCTTTCCTACATGGTATTTATCAACCTGTTAAGTTTTTATTTTACAGAAAGCAGAAAACCATTTTTGTGCAGACTAGAAAATAGAAGGACAAACCTATTGTTCATAAAAGCTGTAATGAATGAGAACTGCATTATAGCATGAAGATACAATTTAATAACAAATGCTTTGACCCTTTTAATGGTACCGGAGATAAATATGGTTGCTATAGAACAGATCTTGGCAATCAAGATGAATATTTAACTTAGAACAATTTTGTTCCACTAGATAAATGAACCAAGATGAAATTAAGTAGATCCACTTGTCTGTTTAAAGTAAGTCCCTAAAAATCATCATGGCTAAACATATTAGGTAGGAAGCATTTGAAAAATTAAAATTTACAAGATGACATGAATTTATTGAAACAAGTAGAACATATGTTGCATACAAGTCTTGTTGCTGCCATTTGTATTTGAAAGTTCAGCATTTTAAGCTGTACATGTGGGAAATAAAAGAAAGGTTAAAAGGAGAGTCCTGGAAGGGAAGAAAAACTGAACAAAAGCATTTAACAACAAAAGCTATTGCTAAAAAAATCTATCAAGAAATAAAATGCCATGACAGTCCAATTGATACATTAAGTACTCAGGGCTTGTCTTAAGACTCAAAATTCATTATCAAATACCTCAGGAGGAAAAACTTACTTTCACCATGAAAACAAAATATAATCGATTCTCATACTCTCTGTGTGTGCTTTTAAGTTGAAAAGAGAAAAGGTTGACTTAATGGAATTTGGCAAACAGAACTAAGTTTAACAAGGTCGAGTTCTCTATGATTAGATTGTGCTGGTTAATTAGGATATATTGAACTGGGAAATCCGCTTGCAGATGAAACGTTCCCCAAAGATCTGATTATACACAGCAGTTTTTAAGAGCGGTGGCTGGTGCTTAGCAAGGCTGGCAACTGGCAGAGCTAAAATCTACTAGAGGATAAGGGATCCTCTAGTAGATGCAGAGATATATTAGGAAAAAAGCATAACTGAATCACAGGAAGACTTCACCATAAAGTTTCTAGAGCCTACAAGAAAGATGGAGAGAGACTATTTACAAGATCATGCAGTGACAGGACAAGGGGGAATGGCTTCAAACTGAGAGTAGGTTTAGATTAAATATTAGAAAGAAATTCTTTAGTGTGAGAGTGGTGAGGCACTGGAACAGGTTGCCCAGAGAAGCTGTGGATGCCCCATCCCTGGAAGTGTTCAAGGCCAGATCGGATGGAGCTCTGAGCAATCTGGTCTAGTGGAAGGTGTCCCTGCCTATGGCAGTGGGATTGGAACTAGGTGATCTTTCAGGTCCCTTCCAACCCAGGCTATTCTATGTTTTTATGTCCTTCTAAGAATAAAAAGTTGTACAGAGTGCTTTCATTATTTCCAGTTGATTTGCTTTGTAGGCCATCCAAGTGCCATGTGCTACGATGGTGTGCTGAAGCATCCCACTAGGCAAGTGTCTAACAGAAGACAGTATCTCCCTCTCTGAACTGGGCCAGGCATGTCAAGCATATCTTCAGAGAGAAGACATTAATATTTAATTAACATACCATAATTAAGACTAAAATGTTCTTCTGAGCAAGAATTTCAGATAATTAAACTGAACAGCCATCTTGATCAACAGAACTCCACTGTATCTGAAAGAAAAGAAGCCCTTGAACAAAAAATAAAGCCTAGGGAAGCAATAAAAATGTAGGATAACATCTAAAGCTGAAAGCTTCTGTTGCTGTGGCCCAAATCCCAGACTCACTTAACAGATTCAAACAAGAATAATGCCTCTAAAAATTGTGACATTTTAAGCTCTAGTGTAGGTAGGAGAAGGACAATATTTCTTAATTTTATTGTATGATTACTGGAATGTTGACATTATCTTCACATCAGAGATTTTCATATATGAATTTGACTTTATGAAACTAGTGAGGTAGATGTTCTCTATCTGATTTCTGGCAGGTAGATATTTGGCAGAAACAGACAAAAGGTTACACATAAGATGATGATACATATTGTGTTTTAAAATCTTGAGAGAAAGGTTTCACCTGTTAACTATATGTATAAGACATGGTTAGAAGCTGTTTATATAAAAACAAATATAATTTACAGGAATTGAAAAGGAAATAGAATATGAAATAAGTTATTCCATACTCATTTAATGTTTCTTATAAGCTTACAGTGCTTTCTTGCAGTGGCTTTGCTGGTGGAAATGCCAATAACAAAGCCTGGATTTTTCCACATATAAACTTTTCCCTCTTGATAACCCAAACTGAGATGGAGATGAATAAATTACATAATATGGGCATAGAACAGAGCAAAAATCACATCTCTTCCTTCCCTCCCATATTATGGAATTCCAGCCAGGGCTTGCAAGATGATGTATTATTTGCATGAAGGCAGAAAGAATTCAAATGAAGCAATTATTAGACAGGAATACTTGATAAATGGTAGCAATATGTTCAGTAAAATGTACCTGACACAGTTATTTCTAGACAACCACCTCAATAGTCTACAAATTTATTGTTATGAGAGTTTAAGAGACAACAATGCCTTCATTTTAAGCAAAGAAGGATGATGTGACACAAATATTTTCTTAAATCCTCAACAGTAGATATTTCAACAGACACAAAATCGTGGGGCAGGTACTCAGCTCAGTATCCCTGTTCCCCCTGAAATAATTTATGTCACCTCTGCCTTTGCACTCATACCCTTACAAATGTAAAAGCTAAAAAACAAGTATATGCCTTGAAATATTGCGTTATCCTCTAATTAAAACATAGCATAGATATTGCAGTACCTGTGACCTGCTTTCCTACAGTTTGGCAGCCAAACCAGCTCTTCACAGGCTGAGTAATTCTGCTGCTCTCAAAGCAGTATTGACAGTCAAAACAAAAATTTTCAAATTAAGTCAGCCTTTCAAACACCTCCCAGGGAAATACAATTAATTAGTTTTCATTAATTTCCCAGTGGAACACCTGTGGTCTGTGTGCATGTGTATATCTATATCTATATCCTGCTGATTTGAGGAGTCCACCTTTGCTTCAACCCCAAGCAAAAGAGCAGATTCCCAACACTATCAATGGTGATGAAAACCATCTGCAGGAGACAATTTGCTGTAAATTCTCATCCTGTCTTGTCAACACACTGGAGATAATAATGACAGAAGTTTCTTGATTCCCTTGAACTTTCCTCAATCTCACCAGCCACAAAAAATTCCAGCTATTTAAATCTCTGATAACCTTGGTGGCTAGTTAGATGCTAATGTGTCATGAGTCTAGTTTAAAAGGGAAAGAATATGGGGAGGAGAGACAAAAATCAGAAAGGAATAGGAGATACTAACAGAATTTACATATTTTGAGATTTTCTGTTACCCCAAAGAAGATCACCCCTAATAATAATAAGCAAACTTCTGACAGATAAACCTGATCTAAAAAAATTGCTATTATCATACTTTGTAACTGCATCAGGTAGAAGAGAAGTTATGCCAGCTGTGAGAATTCAGATTCAGGTAACAGCAGGAGAACTGAGGAATCATTTTGACTTGTACAATGCAAGCCTTGACCACGATCTCAGTCAGTGTTTCTGTCAGCCCCGGTGTCACTGCAGTTCTCCTTGTCATTGACACTAAAACTAAATATATTTATTCTGTTGCATTACAAATAGTAAATTTGATAAAAAATGACATTTGGGCCATTCCAAAATTGTTAGGAATTTCAGAAAAAGGTCAAATACTTGAGCTGGTTAGGAGACAAAATTGTAAAATAATATAGAGAGAAAAGGCTGTGATAGACCTGTTTTTTCAACCAACTAAATATTATGACGGATAGTATTCCATAGGTCCCTGCTCGAGAAAATCAGCCTACACTCTCCAGTTCTTAAGAAAGGGATGCACGAGGATGTATGTTTGTAACACAAAACATAATTTCATTATAAAAAAAAAAAAAGAGCAAATTGCTCTGTTTACCTCTGTTTTACTGAAACCATTCAAATTTTCAATCAGTTTGATCCCAAACAGTTCTTTTTCTAGTTCAGCAGCCAAGCAACCAGGAAAGATTAATACAAACATAATTATCACAACACCTTCCAGAAAAGACTATCCATTCCATGGTGGAATTTTTATATATATATATATATATATATATATATATGTTTGGTTTGGTTTGGGTTTTTTTGGGGTTTTTTTTGAGAACTGCTACAGGTAAGTAGTTCTTGCTTGTGTCCAAACAAGCAGCTGATTCTTCAGTTTTCAGATTCAGTGGGCACAGTCCCTCAACCCCCAAACATCCAGGTTTCTTTTAACCTCAAGCATGTGAAAGGAATACAGCAAGGTACTTCTTCCAGAGGCAGAAAGAATGAATCTATCAAGCCAATGAGTGTTGTGCCATCTGCCCCTTATACAGCAAGAGCATTAATCACAGCAGACTTCCCAGCTGGGTCCATCTCCTATCCTTAACCAGATCCATGAATCAGCAGGGCAGGGAGTGAGGAAAACATTAGACTGGACCAGTCGTACAAGTTTCTACTGTGGAGCAGGGGGGGTTCATGTATGTGACCTCCCCCAACATCAGAGAAGAAAGTTGACTCTTTCTGCTTGTTTCATTAGTGCCATTTCTACTATGAGGTGAAACGCAGTAGGAGCTGACGTTGTTCGGTAACATAAACTGATCCCAGTTGAGAATCAGAACCATCCACATATTCATGGTAAAGCTTGGGCAGTGAATTGCAGTTTCAGAGAATCCTTTTCACTATATCATTCAGTGTCCAGGCAGAAATTCATGAACAAACACATTCACATGTAGAGATAAAATGGATATGAGTGACTTTCTAAAATGTTCCATAGGACTAGAATGTACTACTTTTTTTTTTTTTTTCAATAAGAAACCAGTCTGTTTTTATTGTTTTGTCACTTCATCATCCTCCTAGTTACCTCAAGCTAGTCACTCACAGATGTTTCCTAGCTCTCTCTCTTCTTGAAAATCTGTGTTAGACTAAGCAAGCCTAATAAAAGACATTAAGTCCTTTAGGCAAAAAAAGAGGTATATTTCCAAGTGAGATATCACTAACCTTAGTTTGCAAGATTTACAACAATAACAACCCTCTTTCTTCTGCTCCTTCTCTGTGAAAATAAATGTGTGTATGCCTTGGTAATCTGAGTGCCACAGAATCAGAAAAAAAAAATCACGGGATAATGGTAGGGCTTATCAGATAATTAGTATGCAAGAGCAGGAAATTTGTAAAGAACATCACTTACAAAATCAAAGTAATTTCATGTTTCACTCTGATAAAGTTTGCTTCGAGAAATAAAAATACTTCATTTTAACTTTATCACTTTGTTGGTCTTTTAGATAACATCAAAATGATTTATAGACTAGACTGCAAACCTCAGTTCTTGAACCTCAGTAAAATTGTTTTGGAAGGCTTCTGTGGATCACATGGCTTGATGACATTTCTTGTTTTCCTTCTTAAAGCATCTGGCAATCTGAGTATCTGAGTACTTGTATATCCCTACTTTTCTGGGCTATTCCTGTCCAACTGATTACACTTACTAGGGAAATATTTTAATATCAATGGTTAGAGTTTTCAGGGTAGCTTGTTAGCATTTTAAAATTTCGAATGAGAGTTAGAAATTTTGCTGAGTTACAACATGAAAATTTCAAGGATGTTATAAATCAATACTTATTAGCTAAAAGTATGGACCAAGGCAAAGAAAATAGATGCTCAATGGCACATAAATCCTGCCTGATGTTCAGTGACAAAAGAAAATAGAAATACAAGGAAGTTAATTTCCCTTTTTTCATGACCACATGGATTATAGCAGCCAATAACACCTAATATTTTTCTGCATATTCTGGTTTTTATTGCCTATGCAGTTCCTATTCATTTGCAGTCCAAAACCTTTTCATATACTTGCTCAGCTATTTGAATGAATAATATAATTTACCAGCAATTTTCACAGTCTAATTATTCATCACATTAAAAAACATTTCCTTTTATTAATTTGAAACTGTTTGCCTGGTAATTTTAACAAATGCCCTCGTGCTCATTTTATGAGCCAACCTGATTTGCATTCTCTAAAACAATAATTCTAATTATTTTCCCTTTTTCCCCTAAGACAAAACAGAACAATCTGGAGTTCCTGATGTACTCTCCTACTAACTTGGGATAAGCAGATGCTTGACTTCAGTGGGGACCAGTCACATGGCTGCGTTTACAAGATTACAGCTTAGCAAATGATAGCTGTCATTTCTACAATGAAGGTTTAGTACCTGTAATGGCAAAGTCCACGCACAATTAGCTGATAAAAGAGGTTTCTACTTTTGACATTTCTGACCATAGTTTTCAGATTATAAAGGTCACCAACATCTTGTTCACGTTTCTATACATTTCTAATTTTTACATGGTCCATCAGTCATTTTTACTTATTTCATAAACAAGTATTTTTTATTAAAAAACTAAGTATATCATAATCTATCTTTTCCCTTTGTATCACAATCAAAACTGAAAGCAACTTCTGATTTTTAAGCCACCTAATAATGAAATATTTCTTTTCATGCTCTGAAAAATGTTGACTGCTGATGTGCAATACCCATTTATTCAGGTGTGTGCACCTGTGGCTTGGAAACCACGAAGGCAAGGGCAGACCCACTCCCATCATCTGGAGGCTGGCACCTACAGCCCCAGCCTGGCTGGAAAGGAGGGTTTGGGGAAATCTGGCCTTTCCATCAGTAAATTGTGTTTGCAGCCTTACATGCCCAAAGACACCAGCATTCAGACTCTGTGTTTTTATTTTGGAAGGGTTTTCTTGGTATAAAGATAATTGAGACAAGTCAAAATTCCTCTACTTTTTTTCATGCAATACACAAATCATAACTCTTTAGGGGATAAGACAAGCATGTTTTTTTCAGTTCTAGGGCAGCAACCTGCTTCCTAAATCCCACTCAATCCCTCTTACTCTTCTCTCCGTAAGTGTGATATACATTTGTGTTTTGCTGTCTCTAAGCAGTGATAAGAGCTAACAGTTGATCTGAATAAAGTCAGATCAATTGGCTGGTTTGGGCCACTAATTTAGTGTCTAGATCAATTACACATTTTAAATAAGTAATATTCTTCAGCATGATAAGGAGGAGAGAGGAGAAAAACTCTTTTGCAGTAGACAAGTTTGAGGAACCTTCAAATAGTTCACAAGGGTGTCGGTACATCAATCCTGGAGAGCTTTCAGGCATAGATGAAATATAATAAAATACACAAGAAGCATGAAGGACAAACAAGGAGAAATTGGAAGCTGTGACTAACACAGAAAAATTATATAGGAGAGTTGACAGAAACATGGTGGATGTACGACCTCACTAGCTCATAAACATGGTGAGTTAAAGCCCAGCATTACCAGCTCAGGATGAAATACAAATGTATAAATTTGCACAATTGAGAGAATGAGAGTTGAAACATGAAAAACAAAGTAGAATTTCAAAGGATTTGTATGAATCCACCCTAAAAATCCTTACATTTATTATGAGGGGATCTGCTGTGATGGATCCCACTGCTTCTGCTGAAAAGTAACATTCAATTTGGAGACCAATTTGTAACGAACTACATAGAAGGGATGGAATTATAATAAGTAAACAAGACTGCAGAGACGTGCAAGAAAAGGTGATCAGAAACCTGCAATGATCACTGTGGTTCAAAGAGGAAGAGAAAGAACTTTAATCTGTAGATAAAGTTACATATTGACATTAGTATTCTGCTAGAATACTTGTTTGTAAATATTACACAGCAGTTAATCACTGGTACAGCTTAACTGTGGAGAACTACCACACAATTATCCCGTTAAGTACCTTCTGTCACTTGTATTCTTCCATAGCATTGGGTGAGAAGAGACTTAACAGTAGAAACAGGTTAAAAACATGCCAAGACCCACCCAAGAGAATTTGAGAGGTATATAAAATGAATAATAGTAAATATAATCATTGCTATGAAACCTTTTTAAAACAGTTCATCCCGTTTTTCTTCAATAAAATTGGCAAAAGTGAGTCAAAAAGTCAGTTTTACAAAGATGGAAGTAGTGAACAATGTAGGCAATATACACATAAATATTATTGTCAAATACTGGTGCAACAATTTTCACAGAAATGCCTAATCTTTTAAAGGAAAACCATTATCATGGCTTCAAATTTTTTGGCAAATCAGTGCCAAAGTTCAGAATCAGATGCCTAGAGAAAGGAATCTATTAACAAAACTGGTGAAACACTTACAAACACAACTCTCATACCTTCTTCTATCTACATTAACACAAATATATTTTTACAGGTAGGGTTAGATGAGTTATGGGGAAAACATTCTTCCCTGTGAGGGTGGTGAGGCTCTGGCACAGGTTGCCCAGAGAAGCTGTGGATGCCCCATCCCTGGAAGTGTTCACATTCAGGTTTGGATGGGCTTTGAGCAACTTGGTCTAGTGAAAGGTGTCCCCGCCCATGGCAGGGGGATTGGGAGCTAGAGGATCTTTCAGGTTCCTTCCAACCCAGGCCATTCTATGATTCCATGATTATGGAGTGGTAACTGCAGTATATTCTATCATTTTGCCTGAGAAATCAACCTACATTTACACTGTTTACACTCTACTACCAAGAAGAACATAACCTATTATCCAACCACGTTGCAAATACAACTACATCTTCATTAGTGGAAATAGGTTATGTTTTGACAAAAAACAAAAAGTAAAAAATAAAGCAAAAAAGCCCAATTAAAGACCCTTCAGGAGTAAAACTACTAGGCACAGACCTTTCTGATTTAAATTATCACATGACTTAATCCTAGCTAATTCACAACAATAAGAAAGAACATGAAGCAATTACTGGAGCAGTAGTAAAAGTAGTAGCAAGCTATTAGTAAGATTACAAACCAAATGAGGAAGTGGATAACATCCATAGAAAAGAAGGACAACATAAGATAATAATGAGTTAATCACCTGCTTAATAACAGCCTTCAACCCAACATGCCCAAGCAAATGCACTCACAATCTGGCCTTGGTGCGGTGTGAGGCACGGAATGAAATCAAAATATGCTGTGAAAAGCTAAGTTTTTAATTCATTGTTTTGAGATATTACCTACTGCATTTTCGTAAGTGTTTTTTGGAATGGAACAGAGCTCATTTTCTTAAGATTTTGCAGGTCTGAGGAGGTCTAAAATGGTAGGCATCATACTATATTATTCAAAAAAAACCCAGCTTCGTGAAGGGCAGCAATAGCAAAAAACTTTCATTTAGTTCATTAGGAAAACTAATCATTACAAGATGTTTAGATAAGTGAATGGAGACCTGAATCCAAAGCATATTTCCTTCTGACCTTCTCCTCACTACATACACACAGTTCTCAAGCAGACATCATCCAGACCTGGAAAATACTCAATATTAGCCCAGTTGGGAGTAGATTAGAGCAACAATTTGACAGGAAATCAAGACCACTTTGTGTCATGATAGGAACTTCAGATAAAAAATAATAAAGAAATCATGCTACACTCATAAATATGTTTTTCTTGACCANAAAAAATAATAAAGAAATCATGCTACACTCATGTTTTTCTTGACCGAATTCTCTTGCATAAAGCAGAATATTTTAATGATTTTTCATTTTAAAATTATGTATCTACTTAGTAAAAAAGAAAATTTATGATGTGCCAGTTGAGATGGAACCCCCTACCCCTCCAAATACAAGGACAACACCATGAATTACTATAGATTCTATATTGCCTGTAACTAAAGTTTCATTTTATTTTTGAAAAATAACCTCTATCTCATTTTTCACAGCTACATTCTGCTTTTAATGCATATAATTACACATCCTAGTTATTTTTCAAATGACACATTAAAAATATAGAGGCTCATTTCCCTATTGAGAGACAACATACTTTCCTACAGTTTACTAATAATTGCTCTTAAAAAAATAAACAAGTAGGTTTTATAGAATCTTTCTATTCTTTAATATACTGTGTTTTTTTAATGAATGATAATAGGAAACGAACTCAACATTTGCAAATAAAATACCATATATCTGGATATTAGGTTCTGGAATTCAGTGTACATGATTGTCTTATGACAAGAGGATTCCTGAAACCAGGAGAAAATGAAGAATTTTACTAAAATAAAGGTTATCTTGAACTCCATCATCAATGGGCAGGAATTATGGTATGAGCTTCCCTAAATCATCCTGACAGTATTTTCAATAGTGTCCTTATCAATCACTGGTTTCTGCCCAAACATTGCAGGAAGATATCACACTATGGGAATCAGTTGTGTGACAAAGTATAAGAGGTTTCTGTTCATAAAATAAAATTAAATGGACTTTCAATATATTGCTGTACACACTTAGAGGAAGGGTTGAATATGCATAGATACTTCATGCTCATTGTTTGCTTGTTTTCTTTTTTTGCTACTAGGAGTACAGTTCCTTAAATGAAATCTGATTTTTTTTCTGCGTTGGCTATATTAAAATTATTTGTTGCTATTATTCCCTCATCAACAAAAGTAATAAAAATACACAGAGCAACCACACATAATAGCTTCAGCTGAGATAATTGTAAAGTTTAATGTTATTTTTTCTCTTCTACATGAAGAATTAGGTTTTTTACAGCGGTTACAATGTCATATATTACGAACCCACTGACACAAAAAAATGCCATATAATCACTTTTCTTATCTAATCATGTAGTGGATTGAAGATTCTCTAATTAAGGTCATCAACTGACTAAACTACCACATGAGAGAGTAATGACATTTATAGGTGATTTGAACCACTGCAGATCAAACAAACTGCAGTAAAATGTATGTATTCACAATTTCATATTCACATTATTTGTGTTAAAAGTTCTGAAGCAAATTATTTAACCAATTCCAAAACGAGTAGTCGGGTGTCTTTCAACATACAGAAGTGGATACTTCCATTTTCCTTCAGAGTTTAAACAAAAGCAGATCTAAGAAGTGCAGGAAATACAGATTTTAACGTAGTGAAAGTAAAATCTAATCTGTGCTAAAAAAAAAAGAAAAAAGAAAAGTATTTCTTCATCATTATTTTTAGTTGAAAGACATCTTAGTTTGTTTCTCTAAGGAGGTGTGGTGCAAGTCATGAATTTTATGTATATACGTGCCTCTGTCTTTCATTCCTTTTTAAATTCTGAAGTTGCCACTAATCTATGTCACACAGATTTCACAGGGAATACCACTCTCACAAATTTTATGGAAACTGGCTGCTGAAGAGAGCAAACCCTTCTATTTTTCATGACTGAATAAAAGACTGTGGCACTATGAGATTGTGCCATTTTAGCATCACAGAACTTTCTGCAAGACACGAATTCTTCTGCTGGGTAGGAGTTTACTGAGAGCAGTCACAACATTTCCTTCCTACATACGTTTTCAGAAGGCTTGTTATAATTCAATTGAAAAGGTATCTAAGGACAAGATACAGGAAAAAATATTAAGAGCCAGTAACTCATGTGATGTGAAGTCATCTGATGATAACCAGTCTCTATCCATTAAAAATATATGCCCTCAGCCTTTTGAGGAGTACAGACAAAATCCATAGTGGTCCTTTACATTCCTCCAGCACTTGACTTCATCTCTACTTTCAAGAAACACTAAAATGCGAAGTATATTAATATAATTGGTTTGCTTATCCAATGATTTTGTTCATAACGTTTATAATTCTTGGTCACCTGTTCTCCCTATTTATAAGATTTTTTTCTCCATTCTGTTTTATAAAATTCTTGCATCCACTGCTTCAGCTATTTTCTAAACACATGGCACAAATAATTAGATAATTCATGTGTAGCACAATTTTCTAAACTAGTCTGAAACTAAGGCAAAGGAAGTTTCCGAGCATTTATTTTCTTGTCAGCAGCTCAATTAGTTTCACCCATGTTGGAGAAATGCCCATCACTTTCACATAGTTTGTAATTCCAAAAGAAATGCTGCAACTTACCAAAAGAAGAGGAAAACAAATTATGGAAGGTACTCTTCCACTCAAAAGTCCTTAAAACTGGGTTTTCTTTGGAGCACTCACATCCACCTGCTGACAACACCTCTTTGCCTTGTCACATCTCAGTGGGGATGCAGCAGCAGGCAATTACTTCTACAAGTTAATATTTGCCTCTCCTCCTTCCACGACTGTTAACCTTCTGCATAAGACTTCCTCTAATGAGCTAGAAAAGTCTAACACCATAAACAAAGGAGTCTGTCTATGCTGTATAAAGACAAGAGAGCAAAATCACTTGTGGGATCTGACAGATATTATGTTTTTGTAGGATGGGTCTTCCCTGACAGTTTATAAGCAGCTGAATCAGGGTCTGCATGGCCTCCATCTCCTACCTGAGAACAACCATGTCTACCTTCTCTATGCATCACTGATCAGAGTATATTTTCAAACTGTTACACAAACACTAAATAGCACCTAAAGCGTAATGGTAAACTTTATTCCTAAGGTGCTTTTTTTCCAGAAAAAAACACTTTTTTTCATTGTTTTGCTTGAAGTGTTCCCCTAGGAAAAAAAAAGTATTTTCTCATTTTTCACCAGACTATATAAGCAGCTTGAGTACATTGGTCAATATTATCTCAAAGATCAGTAATCACAGGACTGATGCAATTATTTATACCTTTTATTTCAAAATATAGATAAAAAAATATAATCTTTTTACTAGCATTATTACAAACACGTGGATCAAGAAGTGACCTAGTGATGTTCTTTATTTTTGGTACCTGTGGGTAGTACAAGAATTTGCTAACCATTGTACAAGGGGTGAAACACACAGAAAAAGTCCTTTTGCTTATTGTCAAAGAGCTTGACAAACTAAAATGTTCTTTTTCTGAAGAAATAGAAGCAGTTGCAGTTTTGCAGAAAGATAGTACTCTAGCACTTCTGCTTACCATGGTCTCTGATGGGTCAATAGTTTTCTTTAGCCTTAAGAGATCAAAGTACTTTATATTACCTTATAATTACCTTATAATTCATGTATAGAGTTTTAAGAATGTCTATAAATGAAGAGAAATTGAATCTACGTGTGATCCATGCTAAATCCAAATGAAGCCAATAACATCACAAAATAAACTGAAAATGCAAACATGAACTACATTGAATAATCTCAGAATAAATCCCACTGAAATATATTTTCAAATGTATTTCATTCTGTATTGAAATACAGTTTCCCAAATGACTGAAGTTCAGAAATATTGATGGATTAAATACCAGAGCTCTGCAGTTTGGTCAGTTGACTTCAACAATTGCCTTCAAAGTACTTCATTATGTATTTCCATATGACATATGATCCCAGTCAGTCCTTCCTATGCAACACAGTTTTGTTATTTCATTAGAATAAACTTCAGTTTGTATTAGTCAGAAGCAAGAGGATTATTACATGAATTTGTCTCATTTGTTGATTTTTTTTTCCTGTGTCTTGTTACAAAGACTTTAGGTCTCTGTTTGGGTTTATCTGTGTATCGTTGTTGAATCACCAACATCTTATGTTTTTGCTAATTATCATGGCTTTATACTTTCTGCATATATTTTATAACACTTTCTTTCTCAAAGGAACTTATGTTCTGACAATATAGTTTGATCTTCTGCTCTACTGATAGGTATCTTTTCAGTTGGGCAAGTCTTTATTTGAGAAATAATGAGTTGGTCTTGTTACATTTTCCATGGTAGGATAAAGCTATACAAAATGTTATTGGCAACATTCAAAAGCCTACTTATATAAAAAGAGGAAAAAAATGTTGTGAGAGAAGAATGAACACTTGAAATTGAAAGATAAGAGTGCAAAAGGAAAGCAAATGAAAGGAATTATAACAGAAATAAGCAGCCTGAGGGTAGAGATGAACACATCTGAATTCTGGTGGGGTTTCATGCTCACACACAATCCACTTGTTGAGACAGTAGTTGATTTGCATTACATTTTACTGTTGTCTAAGAGATTTCTATCCCTACATTTTTCTATCTCTATAGTTTTAAACATTATTTTCCCCATTCTTTTCAGTTCTCAGATGTGTTCTTACGGAGGCATTTTATGTAGTTCCTTTAAATTAGTTTAAAATATTATTCACAAGTATTTATTTGCATTAATACATAAATTATCAATTGTTAAATTTACATCAGAGATGAGCTTTATACATTTCGGATACCCAATAATCATGAATAATCTTGAGGGTAATGAAATTTTTAAGAGAAGTAAACATTTCATATGAAAGAATAGCTTTTGCTTAATGGTACAAAAGGAGGAGGAAGTAGTTTAGATGTATATAAAAGCAAACTCTGTGGTATATAGGAAAAGTCATTACTCAATTTTTCTGCTTAGAATGTGATATTTATTTGGAAATATTTCTGCAGATTCGTACATACAAGAAGTCTTTAATTTTGATTTGTTTTGAGATGCAATATCGACAAAGGAATGCTGCTGCAATATGTCAGCCAGAGAAAGAAAAATGTCAAGCCTTGATTTTCCTTCTGAGGGAACTGTGAGAGGTTGACTGTAAACACAGTGGTAACTCATCTGTACATGGCTGTCAAGTTATTTGTTGACATGTGAAGGTAAGGAATTGGCAGTCTAAATCATCAAGAGAAAAAAGAAATCCTGGAATTACTCATCCCTAAGTAGGAAAATAACTACATTTAAAACATCTGTGGTTTGTAAAAAGATTATACAGACACTTTACTCCTCCCCTCTCCCCCACAATACCACAACCTCACACAAACCCAAACCAGCACAGAAGTTGAGATGCCTCAAAATACAAAACACCCCTGAAGCCACAAAATAGGTTAAGCTTAAATGTCTAAGAATCATGAAGATGATAACTGATAGCAGCAGAATGATTAGTTTTGAGAGCTAAAAAATGCTCTTTGAATGCTCCTGTATTGAGTTTCTTTGGTCCAGACACACACAAAAACCCCGAAGTAACACCAAAATAAACCCAAACCGTATAAGTGATACAGTGCTGCTGCATTCAAATCAACATAATGATTCAATGAATAAAATCAAACAGTATAAAAAAGGTGCTTATTCACTAATATTTGTAATATTCCAACAGCTACAGAGCAAAATCAGTAAAATATGCGATGCAATAAATTTAAATCTACACCTAAAATATTTATAACTTAAAAGATCAGTCACACAATGGTATCTAAATAGAAATCCACATATAAATGTTTATTCAGACTGATTCTTGAGCCACTTTCTAGACCGATACAGGTAGTGAAGAAACAGGAATAGCTTTGAAAATAAACATTAAATGCTTCACTAAGTGCCAGCATGAGTACTGAGTTGTATATTCCACTTGTACCAACTCTAGAATCTGCTTGGCTTTTAATATTCCTGTGATGCCAGAGGATGCTTTGCCATGGGAAGGTCAAGCATGTAATTTATTAAGCAGCATCTAGCTGGGAGACAACAGGGTTGTAAAAGCCAAATGGAGCAAACAGACTGTGCCTTCCAGGTGATGCTTCTTCTCCAAAGTGTGGAAGGAGGTGCAATGAAGTTGATCTTACAGGAGTTTGTAAAGATTTCTGTGCAGCCTCTAGCATCTGTTTTCCAAGACAGCTATAGCAGGTATAGCCCTTAAAAGCCTGGAGTCAAATCTTTTATTTAATTCAAGACAACAGTCACCCAAAAATTAGAGCTGTGTTTTGTCACACTATTTTTTGTGACAAGGATAACAGTAGAAACTCCTGCTTTCCTCCTCAAGTGCAGCTCTTGTATAGAAAAGTAATCAGAACCCCACTTTCAGTGACTTTTTCAATTAAAAATTGAGAGTTATTGCAATAACAATTATAATAAATGGGGTTTTATTGGAGTATACATACTACAATGATCACAAAGTAAATACGTGTGCAACCAAGTCTCCTAATAGATCCATTTGACAAGACAGGGCTGAGTACAAGTCAGTTGTGTACTGATTTTCCTTGTGAGACAAAAAGAAGTGGCATATGTTTGCCTAGGTTTGTATTTCATCACACTTCCCTCACATATTTCCTCACCCTCAAAGACAAATTTTGTTTTTTAATATAAGAATGGGAATCACGCCCACCCCATATTTTTGGAAGAAAAGAGATGAATTATTTTTTATTAAGGAATGGAAACCATTATCTTTCTGTTACCACAGCCCCTTTCTTGTATGCATTGCCATGAATCTCATCACCATCATAGCAAACATTGCACTGATTTTTCCTTTTTTTTCCCTTCATTTCCAAACACTAATTGTGTGATTAAATGCTTGAGGTATTCAAATGGTTCCTTGCCAATCCACCACTACCTGTGACTTTCCAATTTAAAGACTGTCTCAACTTCTTCCCGGTATTTTCTCTTAATATTCCTATACTGATATTTCTTCTTTGATCTCTTTTCCAGAAAAGCAGATTTTCCATGATTCTCTGTTTTGTTTCACAGCAAAAACAATTCTGAGAAGCCTATGGCAATGTCAGGCAATGGTTCAACTTGTCTGCAAGAAGCATTAGGTCCTGAAACACACACTATGTCAATGCTAAAACCAGTGTAGTCCTCAAACCTGATACAACTCTGAACCTCCCAGGAGCAGTACTTGTTTTTGCTGCTCTGTGGAGCACCACAAAGAATTGGAGAGCTGTGAGAAGCAGCACAATGTGAGAGTGAAAAGCGCTTCTGACAATTCCTTCTCTGACAGTTACTTTATGGCCTTACTTTCTCGGGGCTCACGGTTTTTTCCAAACCCTTTTTTTGCGTTGTGCTGGGTTGACTTGGGGTGGGTGCAAGTTACCCAGTAAGCTGATCCTAGCCCTAAATCTTCTGCTCCAGGGAGATCTATCCAATCTGCTTTTTCTCAGCAGGACAGAGGCTGGGGAGAAAATAAGATGGAAAAAATTTCATGGGTCAAGTCAGCTTAATAAAGCAAAAGCAAAGATCATGTGTGCAGAAACAAAGAAAAAAGAAAGGTTTTATTCTCCCCTTCCCATCAACAGCCAGTGTTGGACACTTCCAAGGAAGCAGGGCTTTAGTACATACAGAGATTGCTCCAGAAGACAAACATCAAAAAAACATTCGCCCACCTCTACCTTAGCTTTTATTGCTCATCAGGTGCCATATACTATGGAATATCCCTTTAGTCACCTTGGGTCAGCTGTCCTGGCTGTGTCCCCTCCCAAACTCTTGTCCACCCCCTGTCAACAGGGCTTTTGGGGCTGGTGGAAGTTGATTTGGACAGAGGGTCTTGATTCTGTGGAAGCACCGCCCAGCGGTACCAAAACACTGCTGTGTTCTCCACACCTTTCTAGCTGACAATGCAAAGCCCAGCACTGTGAGGGCTCCTATGGGGAAAATTAATTCCATCTCAGCCAGACCTTGATACAGGTCTGGTTTTGCTTATCACGGTGCAAAGCAATGCCTGGAATAGAGCCCGTAGAGAACCTCCTTTCTTAAACTCAAACTTTGGCTCTGAGTATCTAGGGGAGAAGATTTGCCTGCCACTGGGCCACAGTTATTAAAATCCACTACCCCTCTCTGTTAAATTAATGAAGATTTCTTTCAAAGTTCCTCAGGAGACAGTGCTGTGCAAGAAATATTAATGTGGTGGTGCTGCTCTGTTGTTTTTTGGTTTTTTTTTTTTTTAGTTTTCCTTCTTGAAGGTGGTGTTCTGACTGCTGTGCTGAGTGTGGAGGAAATTGTGCCAGGTGGGAACCACAGGGAGGGAGGACATGATGCTCAGGGCTTGATCACTGCCTTTACTGACAGAGGCCACCAGGAGAAATCTAACATCTACTCTGTCACAGGGTTGTAGCAAAGGCCTCCCCATTAAGGGAACACTCACACGTTCCTACGGTGGTAATATTAAAAAAAAAAAAAATTGGAAACATGAATGCATTAGAGTAAAACATTTCAGTTGCACCTTTTTTTTTTTTTATTAAATTTGTTTTTACCTCCATACTTTCTAAAAATTAGGAAGTAAGGAGGATTTAGATTAGCAAAAGATTCCCTGATGTGAAGACTGGTCAGAAGATAATACAGCCATTTTGCGGATGTCAGATCTGTGGCTGTGTTGGTATTTATGAGTCACTGGCAAGAGCTGGAAACAAGCAGCTGTTTCGTTTTTTTCCTTGGGTATTTGGTCAGTTTTATTCATGTGTCTGAAGTCGATATACTGTCTAGCAGAGACCACAGAAAATGGAACTCTTAAATATGCAATTTATTGCAAAAGAATGGTGTTTACACGAGTATCTGCTGTGTAGTAGAGAATTCATTATTATCTGTGGTTAAAACTTTAAAAATTTTAAAAATTATCCACAAATTCGTCCTGCCTCTCTGCTGTTTCAGTAGATTCTCCTCTAATTAACATGGAGTAGCCTGTGATTAAACATCTGCTTAAGGCCTAGTCTTTCTAATGACTGAAACCCCATTTTTTTTTCTGATGATTTTTTCAAAAACCATTGATGTACTATGGTTTTACAGAAATGGTTCTTTAATTGTGACACATTTTATGACCATGTCAGGAAGGGTTTTCTTTTTCACTAGTCAAGGCCTCAAATATCTGCTGAATGTTTTGCTTTCATCAATGATTTTCAAAACTATCCACTGTTAATCATGTATCTGATCAGAGCACTGCTGTGGCCTAGAGCAAATCATCACGTATTTTCATTTAATCTTTCCATTCTGTGAAGTGGTAAATACTGTTAACTTTTCTTTCCGTGAGTTAAATCCATTTTAAGCGGAAAGAAGTTATAAAGAGAAAGTGCATAATGTGTTTCTCTTTTGTAGATGCAATTTTCTTTTGTTTCTTAAAATTTCAGACAAAGGAAATACTAGATAAGCAAATGTGAGAAATTTCAAATGTAGAACCCTTAACTCAATAAAAATCTGAATCAGTCTCTTTCCCCTGATGAAACAACAAAAATAGAACTTACCCTTCTTAGTTTGCTGAGAACAGGTATTTGGCTGAGTTTGGTCAAAGCACAGGGGGAAAAAAAAGCCTTTGCATAAGCCGGAGGAGATGGGGATAGACTGATGTAACTCCTACTGCATTCCTACAGATCCTTCTGTTCCTGTTAAAGAGCTTGCTGGAGTTTCTATTCAGCAGCTGCTCCCTCCCCGCGGTGAAGGTCTTCTCTCTGCTCTAGTCTTCTCCTTGCTGCTTAAGAAGCAGGACCTGGCCCGTTCCTCATTACTCTTCTCTTTCCCAGTAACCAGAAATGAGGATAAAACAGCATTAATAAGGAATAAGTGAGTAGGAGTAACAGAGAGGGCTATTTCAGTGTGAAGTAATTAGCGGTGAGCTGCATCAGAAAAGGAAGGTTGGGCAGCTCCTGGGCCTCTGGACATGGAGAAGAAAGGAGAGCAAAAGGCCAAGCTTTGCTGCTACCCACTTCATTCAGAAAGAATGCCTGAAAATCATATTCTCTCACTCACTCATTCCCCACTCACTCATTTCCCCAAGATTCCAGGACTTTTCTGTGGCTCCTGGAAGCCAGGATGCTTTTCCCAATCTCACGCACAAAGGAGTTCTCCTCCCAGGCTGGCACAACATCCGCCTTCGGCCATCACAGATTTAATTCCTCTTATAATATAAAGATGGCTGTAGTACTACTTGATTCAGAAAACATAAGGATTTATTATTTGGGGAAAAAAATATCTGTTCAAAGTTACGCTATTGGTTCTTGGAATAGTAATTTTTAAAATAAGATTTCAAAATGTCAAAATGAAAGAGAAACCATAGGAGCTGCTTTTAACTTTGTTGTACACTATGTTATATTTTATTTTATCTGTGTATGTTTGTAAAAGAGCTGTTGATAAGAAATTCTAACTCAACATATGGTGATTACTGCAATCCTTACCTCTGTAAAGGTGAAAAGAGCCCTCACCTCCAATAAGAATGTCACTTCTGGAACCACCTAGAAAAAAAATATAACCAATATGTATGTTTGCATCCCCCATCACCTTCTTCACCCGATTATCCCTTTGAAGATTATTCCTGTTCCTGAAAAAGATACATGCCCACATCCATGGGCACATATTGCATTCACAATTCTATTACAGAACTAACAGAATCATTTAGTTTGAAAAAGACCTCTGAGATCGACAAGTCCAACCTCTGCCTGATAACCACCTTGTCAACTAGACCATGGCACTGACACATCCATTTGTTTCTTGAACACAAACTGACACCATCAGAGCTGTACCTATTGCGCTGAGAAAGAAGTTTGGACCTGTACAAGCACACAAATAGGTACTGCAATTAGTCATCAAATTTTATACACGTGTTTTCAGCTCATTAAAGCATTTTGTGTCCTTGAAAAGAAACAACCAATTTTCTTCTTCGAAAGTAACACCAGCATAAACTATGCTATTGCTGGTTTTACTAGAGATGCTTGTCTTTTTATTTTCTTTAAAATGGTGTGTTTTTATAAAGGGCATGCATTATTTTTTTTTTTTTAAGAATAAAAATATGTTTAAGACTATTCATCAATTAGGGTTTGGGTTCAAAGATCTGAGGCAGGATGTAAGAAGGTATTCAGCTTCTTTTGTCTGCCTTGTCATTGTAGTTTCATGTTCCATCTTTTTCTCTGATATTACTCATATGTGTTTGGACAAGGGGTTTATGATCTAATTTCAGAGAGAAGGAATGAATCCCCTCCAGTTTTCTAGCCTGTTCTATTTCTATAAAGCTGAACGAACTAATATTTTCTGTTAAAAGAAAAAGTGTTAAAAACCTCTAGACTGAATGCCTGAAAGTGTAAGTTTAATAATTCCAGCTATACTCTGCTTTACTGTAAACCCATTGTCATTATTTGAATCTTACGTAGTTCAAATTTTGTCCTCCATAATCAACACAAACATATTTTAATTGGATATATATTTTTATATCTACTTAAATATATACATAGCTCAGCTAAAAGGTCGCTGTATTTAGATCAACATGTTTAACTTAAAAAAAAAGAACATGTTGAGTTTTAGTTCTTATTAACAACAGAAACAGTGCTTTTATAAATGCACATAAAAGTAACATTTAATCTCTTGCAGTGGTCCAAAAATTATTGGAAAGATCACTGTTTCTCTGTAAAATAAAATTCAGCCTCCATGTTAACACATTACAGAAGCTCTTCAGAGCACTCAGACTGCTAATTGTGTTAAAGTACATGCGGTAAATGGTTATAGTGTGCTATTTTGTTTTTATTGAAGACTAAGTGATGTTTAAATTACCCCTTCAGACAGATAGTTTTGTTGTGTTTTATTATATTTTTACATAAATCTCAGTAATTGCATTTCTAAGGTGAGGATAAAGAAAATCTTATCTGTTTAGGATGGTACAAAGAAACCAATTCCCGCATATATTTAAATGACAGTAGATGAGGCATTTCAGAATCTCAGTAAAAACTCAAGAGCTTGGTGATTTTGAGTACAACTTAACTGGAAATTATATTCATGCACTCTAGTTTCTGAAAGATGAAGATGGTTAAGAAATATGGACCCTTTCAAAACTGTAGTTGAGACCTTTCACACCTGTGTGAAAGCACATTTCTTTGCCTGTTTCAGCTCAGCACTCACTAATGCTCAGGTTGGGTGACTTCCCAGCCTGTGGTTCTTCTGAGACAGGTCTCTTCCAGTCACCTGTCTTTAAGGTGTTTGCCTATATTTACTTTATGTTCTGAGGCACTTCCTTCCTGCTAACTCTAGCCCTCAAACTATCAGATTGCAAACTCCTTTCAATTACTAAATGGTAAGAAAACTGATTTGCGAAGAAAAAAAAGTAAAAATATTTTTGGCCATGTTAGCAAACTAAGTCAGACAATCAAAAGTCACCAAACGTGGGAAGGGAAGAGAGAGCATGGCTGGAGAAACAGAGAAAGAGGAGAAAGGAGATGAGCTTTTCCTCTTTTCTTCAGTAGTAAGTTGCTAGCTTTTTTTAAGCTGTAGTTTGATTAAGCCATAAAATGAAACAGAACAGTTGACTCTTTCCTTCTTTGTTAGGCCGCTCTCTATAAAGGAAGTTTAGAGACCCAAGATTCCAATATTCTCTTACATTTTAGGCAAAGACTGATACATCATAGAATCCTTTTGCAGAGATTTTGCAATTAAGCTAAAGAACCTAAAATTTCAGACAAAGACTGTATTCTATAATGAATTGCTTGATATTTAAGTAGGTTTTAAGTGAATTCTGACCAAATCAGCCTCATTTACTCAATGGTGTCCAAAACCAGCCGTCCTCAACACAAGCTAACCCATCAGTATATTTCTGTTATTTTTATTTCTAAACACAAAATGAATTAGATTTTTTCCCCTTTTGTTCTCTTTTGCCTCTGAGACATTCTAAGATCTGCCTTCCTGCTATTTCTGGTAAGGTCAAAAAGATGTGCATGGCTATTTCAAAATCAGACACTGAGTTTGCTGTACTAATCAGAAGTGCAATCAAACAGCAGCACTTAAGTTCTGCAGGTACAGACTACTAAGAGAATTCCATTCTACTTTCTTTGGAGAGTAGATTAAAAACCGGGTTTTTGTTTTGCTTTTATCATATCAGCCTGATAGGAGGTAAAACAAGGATAGATGAAACAGTAAACAATGCTGATAGGTAATACATTGTGAATTTCTAGTTAACTTCTTTTGTTGTGTTTTATGAATCAAATTTATGGAAAAGGTAACTGATCTCAGAAATGTTTACACCATTTTGTTTTGGTTTATAATCATAACAGTTTTTCAATTTTTACAGCCATAGAGACAGGTATATGAGGTTGTGAAGTTGTCTAACTCCTCAGTTGGTGCCACAGCTATAACCTAGGGAATAGATATGAAGCAGACTAAGCTTCTCAAACTATTTTCCACAAAGAGACATCACAAGAAAACTTCTTTACTGTATAGACCTGAAAATACATAACCATGTATCTACACAAAGTGGGTTTTTTCTTTACTTCTTTGTTGGGGGTTTTTTTATGGCCTGGTTTGGAAGGGATCTTAAAGATCATCCAGTTCACTCCCCCCTGCATGGGCAAAGACACCTTCTACTAGATCAGGTTTCTCAGAGCTCCATCCAAACTGGTCTTGAACACATCCAAGGATGGGACAGCCACAACACCTGTGGGCAACCTGTTCCAGTGCCTCACCACCCTCACAGGAAGGAATTTTTCCTAATATCTACTCTAAACCTACTCTCAGTTTGAAGCCATTTTCTTTTGTCCTATCACTGCACAGTATTTTAAATAGACTCTCTCCATCTTTCTTGTAGGCTCTCCAGGTACAGGAAGGCTGAAATTGGTTCATCCCAAAGGCTGTGAAATGTCCAGCTCAAAACGAAAGACTTTGGTTTCAAAATTATTTTATTGTCAGAAATACACAAACTCTCCTTTATTTAAAAAACAAACATACAAAAAAAAGCCCCAACCTAAAATTAATGTGTTTTTTTTTTTTTTTTTTTCTCCAAAGACAACTCACTATTGCGCACCCCATGGAATCTTAGCTGGAAAATTATCCTTATATTACATAGAAATTTTCAGAGACTAAACATCTGTTTGACTCTTCTCCATTACCCTAATTTGTTGTAGATATAGCAAGAACCATCACGAGATAACTAAGCTCCTGTGTGTCTCAGGGGAAGAGGGTGTGTGCCTCTGGAGAAAGTAATCAGGGAAGGTAAGGAATGAAGAATCACCCCCACAAATTTTCTGTGGCTATGTGGTCAACTACACAGGGATGCCTTTTCCTTCTGTCTGATCAGTAGTCTGGGAGCAATGTTTGGAAAAGCATACTGATCCTGAAAGCATTTGTACTGGCCTACAAAACAACCCCACCTTACAAGGTTTTTCCCACACATATTTTAACAGCCAATACCCTGAAAACACTGAAGTGAAAGCTTAATATTTTATGTTACCTGAAAACTGAAATTCCAGGCTTACTTGTGGCATTAAAATGGGCTTTTCTAGCTCTAGCACTTCAGAAGGTAATGCATCTTCAAGCTGTAATGGTTTTTTAAGGATAGTTAGTTTATACTGTTGGTTTTGCAGCAGCTTATTCCCAAATCATGTCAGAAAAAGAAGAGAAAGGGGAACAAAACCAGAAAGCAATCATAATACAATTATCTTAAGGTCTGATCTCAAGTCCTTCTGACATAAAAAAGTAAATGTTCAAAGCTAAAAATGTCATCCTCACTGAGTAGGAAAAAAAAAATCCCATTTCTTGTAGTTTGCAGGATATTAGATCAGAACAAATAATGGCTTCGTGGTTTATCAGTAGTTTTTGCCCTTGCAACAGAAGTAAATACAGCATGAACTACTCTTTGAGACACTGGGTATTTTTCTCCATTCTCACAACAGTGAATAAACCAGAAATGAAAGCACTTTGTATTGAAAACAACCTCTGAGCTTCTACCTGAAATGCTGTGCCTCCTGTGGGCTGCTGGCAGTGGCTGGGGCAGGCAGGGAGGGCTGCACCCCTCACACGGGGTACCTTGGGTACCAGGAGCCCCCAACATTCCTCTTTCCAAGGCAACCGGGGCATCAGGGACCATGTGGGAACGATGGCTTGTTTTCTAGCAAGCGGTCAGATCTCCTCCTGGCTCGGTACAAGAGGCTAACACAGCAATTTATGACTTGTCATTTTTCATTGCTTTTGGTAGTATCTTCCAAAAACAAAGTGACATTTCTTGTTTATCTATGTATTAGACAGGTAAACGCAGCTATAATGGATTCTTCTGGCAAGGAGGGATGTGCTGCTTTACAAACATTAATGGCTTGACAAATGTCTCTAAATAAGGACTGAAAAATGCTATCTAGACATGGAATTCTTCTTCATTTATTTTCTTCCTCACCATCAGGGTAACTTCAGAGGGGCTCAAGCAACTTCCAAACTTTGTCAAGTTCAATGACTAATTCACTTGAATCACAGAATTGTTAAGGTTGGAAAGACCTCTATAATCGTCAAGTCCAGCCTTTGACTGATCACCACTGTCAATTAGACCATTGCAATAAGTGCCATATCCAGTCATTTCTTGAATGCCTCCAGGGATGGTGACTTCACCACCTCTCTGGGCAGCCCATTCCAATTTTTAACAACCCTTTACTGGAAGAAATTCCTCCTGAACCTCTCCTGGTGCAGCTTGAGGCTATTTCCTCTTGTCCTGTCACTGGTTGCCTGGAAGAAGAGATCACCCCCCCACCTTGGTACACCCTCCTTTCTGGTAGTTGCAGTGAGGAGAAAATGAATATAAAAGTTTTAGATCTTTCATGTTAAAATATGCTACTTCAGATTTTACTGATGTTTGAAATAAAATAAATTATAATACTAGAAAGAGAAAATGTCACAGAGGATGAAACAGATCGTTTTCTGTGGCATGAAATATTTTCATGCAGACTCTTATATGAGTATACTGACAAGGTAAAGAAATCATTTAATATTAATAACCAGCTACCCTCCCACTTCAAAATATTCTGCTGTGAGAAAGAACAGGATAGAGAGAGAGAGACAGAACAATGTAAGTCAGTCACACAGCCCTCACCCTGGCTCACTCCCATCTCAGAGGGCCATGACAACCTGTGCAGTTTGAGATGTGTAGGCACTTAAAGGTTTCCTGTCTGCTGTTCCTTCCTTGGCAGCTGTGAAATCTGATGGTTCAGGGGGATTTGCCAGCAGGGCTTCCACACTTAACTAAATTTCACCTGTAGTGGATTCTTTCAGCTCATGAGAGAAAGGGATATGCCTTGAAGAAACCAGCTCTCCTTAGGGTCACTGAGAGAAAACAGGCACCTCAAGTAGCACTTCACCACAGGAACAGGACTTTATGTTCCCCCTAGAGGGTCCATCCCTTTCTGTAAGCTATAAAAGGAAGACAGGGAGGCTATTCTGCTTGGGCTTCAGCTACCACTTATAACTTCCTAAAGTTTTCACTTTCTTACCTGGAAGGTATATTTATACACCATAAATTTTTAAACAATTTTCCTATTTACAATTCAAGAATATTTAAACAAATCCCCAAAACAAACAGCAAAGCTTAAGAAGCAAAAATTGTATCCAATGTGGAGACTTACACTAAGTAAAGAGCAGAAGTGTCCTTTACCAAGTAAGATACATTTATGAGAAGAGAGAGGCTGTGCATGTCAAATACTATAACACAACACATAATTCTTTTCTTTACCTTCTAGCTTGCATGCTGTCCCCCCTTTTATTACCAATCCCAAGGTTGGTTCTGGCTGGAAGTATGGCTGTGTGTCAACTTGCTGTGAGTATGAAATCACTGTTCAAGTCCTTCAGTAACTCGTAATCTTTCACAAGCTTAGCAAGAAATGAACACAGGAACACTCAACAAATTTCAGGCCAGGCCTTTGGTGTTGATGATCCAGGCACACAGCGAGTTCCATTAGTCACTGAAGGTCCAAATTCTCTTAAATAGCAGTTGTCCAGCTGCACTTTGTTCAACCCAGGATGGAGAAGTGGCACTGCAGGGTTATTTCCAAGTTCACGCTCAGCTCTGTGCACACTGCTGGCTCAGACCTGAGTGATCTTCAGACAGAAGAGGCCCTTTGGAAGAAGTTTTCTCCCTTTTGGCACGGGACACCTGGCAGCAGCACTCGCTGGTATCAGCTGCTGCCCTTTCGGGGCCAGGCAGATGGCACATGTGTCCCCTGAAATTCGCAAACGGATCTGACAAAAACTCCAAGCTCAAGAAAAGTTCTGTTGATCCTTGTGTTGCCTTTGCATAGGTTTTAGGACTCTCACTTTCCTGGGGCAGAAAAATCAGCAACAAAAATGCATTTGAGAAAGGCACAAGCAGGGCAGAGCATTAACCCAAAGAGCACTTGATTAATGTCAATGAGTCTGACTTGAGTCTGTTCCAGCTCACGTTGGGCAAGGTGGAATATTGCTTAATCCAAGGCTAAACTTAAGGACAGCTGCGCCTTCAACAATGATTATGGCTGATCTGTGTCTGTCATTTAATGCAGAGAAATAATGAAAAATAACACCTGTGTCTTCATCTACATTAGATGACTGGACAAAGGTAATTTTTTTTCTCAGTGGTCATCAGCTAACTTGAAACTAAAAGGACAAATTCTGCCAGGTAGCATGTCTCTTAAATCTCTGATTTCTTATTCTTTACCTAATAGCTCAGAGAAGCTTTAGGTATGGACAAAGCCGTGCAGATTGCTCATCTTTATTTTCTCGTGTGACCTACAGCTATGCTCTTTAAATGAAGGTTTGTGTTGCATTCATTGCTGCAGCCCTCAGCACTTCTTACAGCTATCTCCTAGTGACAATGTAGCATTCCACGACCCTCTGCCAATCTAATGACATGCAAATATGTCTCCTTGACTCTGTTACTTGCTGGACCAGCTCCACCTGCCTCACAAAGCAATCCATGAAATATCAAAACTATATATATATATATATATTTCAAAACCTCTGTATTTTCTTCAATAGTATCAATAGACAGCTTTTGAAAAAAAAAAAAAAGAGATGATTAGATAAAGATTGCTGCGTTTGTTGTTTCACAACATCGTATGTAAATGTTAATTTTTCTCTCCTTAAATAGTTTTGTTGGACTCTAAAATGTTAAACTCTAAACTTTACTATGAAACTAGTAAAGTAACAGTGCAGAGAATATAATAATTATCTTAAAAAGAGTAGGAAGGAAGGAATAAAAACCATCCTGGGTTTGTAATCTAATATTTTTCATTATAACTAATTATAAATATCTTAATTACCTTTTCTGATCCGAGTTTTTTTCAGTATGGTTGTTGATAGTTTTCTACTTACAGTGCAGAAGTGTTTCTATTTGTATTGAAGAGAAGCTGTCATGGCATCTTACTTCAGGATACCATTTAAAAATTGCTTAGTGAAAAGACAGACATAACATATACCCTGCTGCTTTCTCCATTACATATCAAAATATGCTTTTTGCATAGTGACAAGTGCTTTTCAGTAAAAACATCATAGCAGGAGTCAAAGGCTCATTTTTTTTCACTTGCTAATACAAGTGACTGTATTACCCTGTGTTACTTTGTTTAGGGGTGCCTAAAATTAAGTAGGCAACCAATGATGGTGACAATAATAAAGCCACAAAAAGTTCATCTTCTTCTTGACCTGCTTCATATTCTGTGATCTGAACTCACAAGGGTCATTGAAGACTATAGGTTTCCCTGTGGTCTTATCTGTAAGTTCTGGACACAAACCCACACCTTTCCTATGTCTTCTGATAGAGCTGATGGCTTCTTACTTGAAATCTGCTCTTGCTCTCTGTCAAGTAGGTTGACCTCTTCTCCCCACACCACCACCACCTAATAACAGCTGAACAGAAATAAATAACACCTTCTGCAGTACTAGTGACAAAAAAGTCTGTACATTGATGCCACAGATTCAGGATCAGACCCTGATGAGTAAGTATGGGAAGAGTGTCTTCAATTGTGATTCTATTTGCTTGGGTTTTTTTTGGTTGGTTTTTTTTTTAAGATTTCATTGAACATTCATAGCGAGAAATTTTATTTTCTAGTTATAAAGCATTAAACCCCATCAGATATAGTACAAACTGACACCCACAGCAGCTGCTCTGCATTTTGGCCATCTGTCACTCATCCTGATTCCTTCTGTCACATTCTGGCAGGTGAAAACACTGAGTTATGCTCAATCCATGAGGACTGAGTATGTTAATGCACAGAAGAGCAACAGCATTCAGGAATATGGTCACTTCAGGTGCTATTCCAGTCATGAGAATCAGGAAGACCACACATTTTCTTGCTGAACTCATGAGAAGATAAATTTTCCACTAAACTAGGTAGAGGAAAAGAAAAAAAAAAAGTGGAACTGCTGACAGAGTTGCTTAGGAAATGGTATTTGCATTTAAATATTAAAAATGCAGAAAAGTTTATTTATATTAGTTAATTTAAAGGGCTATTTTTTTAAAGGTTCAAGTCATTGAATATATTGATGATTTTTAGAAAGCCACTTTCTGTTTTTAAAATTAACGAGAACCACCTTGAAAAAAACAATTTGCATTCAGATTTAATTTAGATGTAAAGAGTGGCCAGGAAACGCATAAAAAAAGTTTTCAGCAGCCATACATGAAGGATAAGAGGTAGATAGCAAAAAGTCAAAATTCATGTCATAGTGCCTTGCTCTTTGTTGGTAGTTTTTGTTTGTTAATAACAGAGGGCAACTTTTGCCAGCTGAATGGAGGCAAGAGGGATGGAGCCCTTCCTGTGCATATTGCTGTAAGAGTTTACTCAGGGAGGGCTTTTGCAGCCTGAATTTTGCACCATCTCCTGTGTGACAGAGAAGGTTTTAATCACCTGCTTGCATGTGAAATAGGGCCTTTACTAGCACATATTCCTAACTCCTTCTCTTACATCCCTTTATCTGTCACCAGCCATGTTCCACCTTTCCTGGGAGCTCTGACAAATCCTCATTATGAGGACAAACTTTCACGACTGCACTGCTGCCCTGCACATGGATCATCAGTTTTCCTGCAGTTGTGCTCCAGCGGCCTCTAAACTGAGCCTTCCTTCTCCTCCCATCAGGCAGCACCTGAAAGCTGGAAGTAAATACAAGGGTTCATGGCTGCTCACAGGTCTGCTGGCTTGGTAGATAGAGTAGGAAATCCCTAAGGCTTACTTAAAAAAGAGGCTGAAATGGATCAGTACCTGATCATGAGAGCATATACAATTACTAAGGTGCAAAACACGCTTTCACAGCAGTGCACTGAACACGATTTGCACTGACAAGTTAAACATGTTTTAGTCTGTGTTAGGAAATTGAAAACAGCTTTCAAGCATGGTTCTTGCTTCCTTCACCAGCAGGCTCTAATGGCTGTGGTCAGTGAGTAACACAGTCAGTGATTAGTGATTCTTGGATGAAACACCACTGTGGGTTTTTTGAGGTTATGGTCTATCATTCTGCGCTTCTAGTACTTCGTTTTTTAGATCCTTTTCTAAGGCTAACCCTTGGTTTTGGAGACAAGAGTATTTTATTATACAGCTGTAATATTTACAGAGAGTTGAAAGAAAAAGGAAGAGTAAGAACAAAAGTGTTTTTCTGTTCTGCAAAGGACCTGATTTTGTTTCTTTTCCTGTTCAAGTCTTACTGTACTGCGAGGGTGGTGAGACACTGGCACAGGTTGCCTAGAGATGTTGTGGATGCTCCATCCCTGGAAGGGTTCAAGGCAGAGTTGGATGGAGCTCAGAGTGACCCAGTCTAGGGAAAAGTGTCCCTGTCCATGGCAGGAGATTTGGAACTAAATGGTCTTTAAGGTCCGTTCCAACACAAACCCTTCTATGATACTGTGATTTATGTAATTTCAAAATATTTCACATCTTGTAGCACACTCATTTTTCTCATGGTATTTGATGTTGTTACTGCTAGAGATCAAACATTAGAGTATATTGTCTATTGCAAAATGACAATCACTGTGCATTTCCTTGAGAGAATATTTTGTAGAACTAGATGTTTACCCTTTTACTGTTGTTGCATTATTGATTGATGTCTATCTTCACTTTTAGTTTCCCTTTCTGATGTAATAGGACATGACACATTCAACTGGATAAAATGTAATGAACTAATGTTCACAACGCAGAATCATTTTAAGTCTTAAGAGTGTTGATATGGCTCCAGTAAAAGGTGTTAGCACACATGCCAGCTGCCATCACATACTGTCTGAAATAAAAACATTTTGACTGCTTGTGCTAGAAATAAGAAGCTCCCTGTTTTCCCTCATTCCTCCCAGTCTAGTTACAACACTCTTGTCAAACTGTGCAGTGTATCGGTCAGATGTTTCACCAGAAAATAAGGTTAAGTGTCTATCTGCCACTGCAGCATCACCAGTCATAAAGGATTGGTCACAGCCTATTCTGAAGAAGGTCAACAAACAATTCAACCACCAAAATAAAGTTTAGACCTCTTAAGGGAAGTATATTTCTCCAAGGAAAAAAAAAAAACCAAGGCAGATACTATTTAAAGAGAAATTTCATTCTGCAAAAGGCTCAGAAAGCGTTATAATGTTAATTTGTCTTTTGGAAATGATCTGTGCAAGGTCAGGGAGAGACCCTTTGGGAGAACATTTGGCTGTGCTTTTCCAGTCTGAGAGCAGGTATGTGCTCCACGGCTGTGAGCCAGCTGGCACGGACCGCACATGTGTGACTTAACCAGCCCACGGTGGGAAGTGTAGCCAAAAGCAGGGAAATACTTTTTAGCATGGCAGAAGGGAGAGGTTTTACCAGAGGAGAAAGTTTCTGTTATCAGCCTGGGAAAAAAATATTTATTGCAAATTATAACAGCAGACATTGTAAATTACCAAACTAGCAAAGAGCTGCCCAAAAGAGAAGCAATTGCACTGCAGCACGGAGGCAGATGTGATTTGAGAAAATGAATGCCAATTGAATAATCATTAATAAGAAACAGGTTTTCTTCTCTAACTTGCCCTTCAGCTTGAGCAATATCTAATATTGCTATTGTCTTCAGCCAAATCACTTGAGAAATTAAGGGTAATTTATGTAATTTATCTTTTATTGACATAGATTGTATAATCCACAGATCTCTATTAACAAATCATTTTCAACATTGCATTTGTATACAAATAAAATTAGACCAACTAAAACAGAGACAAGCAAATGAAAAATGAATTAATTCTGTCACTAGAATGACAAAACAGACAACCTTCTTGGTAAAATTGCAGCCGTAGGTGGTATTTTAATAGAATTAAGAACAATTTGACAAAATTATTTTGCTTTGTCTCAAGAAATAAAAAACAGCGAACATATTCTCACTTCCATTTTCCACTGCATATCTAGAGGCTGTCTTAAAAAAAAAAGAGAGAGAAAAAAATTAAATAGCATAATGTTTAATTGTTCTCATTGCAGAGTTGGAAAGGGAGGGTCATTCCAAATTAAAGATACATATATTATTGTAGGGTTTATGTCTGAAGTCACAAACATTAATTCTTTTTTTTCTCAAAATAAAATACCCTCTGATGCAATGAAAATTATGTTTATTACAATTAATGTCAGAGTTTAAAAAATCCAGAGCAGTTTTTTTTCTCACAGACTGAAAAATAAGTTTTGCACAAATGTGCTTTCTGTCCCTGAAATATGAGCATGTGAAAATAAGGGATAAGCATGTGAAAAAAAAAACCAAAAAGCACTGTCTGAGCATTTGTTATCTGCAGGTTCAAAAATATGAAGTGTCTTATATTGCGTTTGAGTGTTTGGGTAACATTTTATTGTGATTAAATTTAATCTAAGCAAAGACGAAACATTAAAAAAGTGTCTGCAGGCTTTTTTATCTCTTCAAATCTATTTTGCACATTTATGGGTATACAACTACACCATTTCCTAATGCACACTGTGGTTTAGGATACCCTTATTTGTTCAATATAGCTAAACATCACTTCACGTTAGTTTCAGTTGCTGAATACAGATATTATGGCTTAATGCCTGTGCTTCTGGAAACAGGGCTGTGCGACCAATCATTGCAGCCCCTGTATCTGGCATATTTCAGCTCTCGTATGTCAACTCTTTAAATCTTAGAACAGTTTCTTTTTCCTTCTTTTTCCTCTATAAAGCAAGAATATAATTGCCATTTTTATTCCCTGCTCCATAATAACTGTCATTGGATAATGGAAGAATCAATCAAACATCTTTTTTTCATGTCCCTGCAGCAACAGAACTTTATTATTTTTTACTTCACTGACACTGAGAAGCCTGAATCAATATTGACAAAACATCAAATCTTTTTGAAAAGTTTAGCTATGATGTTTCTCTAAATTTAACCATTTCACACCTGTCACGAATGCAAGTGCCAGTCTTGCCTCCAGACATGCGAGTCCTTAATGTAACTCACATTCTGGAAAGGTATCTGGAGTGAACACAAGGTAATGAGACAGTGTCAAGATTTTACTGTATTTCACTCATTAATAATAGAGCTATTTAGTGTGCTTACAGTCTCTCTTCCCCTCTCCTCTCCTCTCCTCTCCACACCACATACCCTCCCCTCAGCTGTGTCACTACTGTGGCAATGCCCCTACCTACATGTATCATTCTGGGGGGACCGGGGGAAGGAATGGTTGTTTAGTATCAGAAATTCCAAAACAAAGTGCTTTTTGGATCTCTTCCTGTAGAATTCCTCTAGTAGCTGCCTACTCTGAAGTTGCTTTCAACAGTGCATTTCCCACTCTGTGGGAAGAAGTGGTGGTGATGAAAACATTCCCACACAAGTCTGCCAGCATTTCAGATATGAACAGCTCCTACAAGGGGTCTTGTGCCTCTTCAGTACTCTTGCAAATTTCTTGAAGCTGATTATACAACTCAGGAGTACTGATAAGAGACATCCACTACACCTGAGCCCCTTTAACACAACATTTTTGTAACAGCAAGGTGACTATGCTAAAACTCTGCCCTGTGGGCTGCAGACAACCTTCCGCACCACCCATCCTGTCTGTGCTGTGTTACCTGGTGCTCATCATAAAGGGTATCCTTACCTTCTAAAGAAGTCCTGGTAATCAGGTTACCTTTTCTGGTGATTGATTTAGCTAATCTGTGCCTGAAACATCCCACAGAACCCTAAAACAACCAGGAAAGGAACTGCAGCCCCCCATGCCATGGGAAGAGCAGGGGACAGGAACACTCATACACACGTGCACAGACATGTACATCCAAATAGTTAACTGTTTGTGCATTCATCACACAATTAAAGGAGGGTGTGTGGGGGGCATACAGTAAATGCAGATGCAGACATTGTAATAGAATGTGTATATGTGACCACCAGGCACACAGAAAACTTCTACCTAGCTTTAAACTCCTAAACAATAACAAGGAGCTGATTGGCTTTGTAGTAACAGTATGTGCGTTTGGTCAAATAATGTATACATTCAATTAATTTCAGTTTCGCCCCTGAATTTTTTGTTTCCTGAATCATGGAATAATTAAATCATAGAATCAATAACGCTGGAAAAGACCTCCAAAGCAGTGTTCAAAAAACCAAGTAGACATGGTACTTTGCAATATGGTTTAGTGGGCATAGTTGAGTTTGCTTGAAGGTTGGACTTGATCATCTTGGAGGTCTTTTCCAACCTCAATGATTACACAGTTCTATGATTTTATGATGAACCCAGCTCTGCCATGTCCACCACTACACCATATCCCTAAGCATCCCATCTATGCATCTCCTAAATACCTACAGGGACAGTGATTCCAACACTTCCCTGGACAGCCTGCTCTAGTTCTTGACCATCCTTTGGTGAAGAACTTTTTCTTATTATCCAATCTAAAACCCCCACGGAGCAACTTGAGGCCATTTCCTCTTGTCCCACATTGCTTGTTACCTGGGAGAAGAGGCTGAACCCCACTTGCCTACAACCTCCTTTCGGCACTTGCAGAGAGAATGAGGAAATATCAGGAACTGAAGTTTCCTTCTATGCCTCTTGGAATGATGGATTTTTCTACAGTTTCTTTATGTGGGACTGGTGCAAAATATTAATCTTCAGAACTCCCAGACAGGTCTAATTGGTATGAAGCAAGTGAAAAGGGAGCAGAGCATTACACACTCAGCATTCTTGTAAACTGCAATGCCTCGGCTCACACATGTGCATTCCCAAAGGTACATAATATATTATCAGTATAGTTTCTGGAACATCCCAGATATTTCTTAAATCACTGATGATCTGCATTAGTGTACATATTTTTGCAAGTGATTTTGGTATCTAATACTGTGCCCTTAGATTTTTTCCAGAGCCTCCCAAAGCTGATAACATCAGTCAGAAAATTATAGTCTTTCCCTTGTTTAGGACTACCTAGGCAACAGATATCCTCCAAACAGGATGGCATGCTGTTTAAGATATGTGTAAATGTACATATTGTAAATTAGCATTCAAGAGAAAACACTAATCCCTACAAGAACATCCTCTGTTCTTTTAGTAGGCACAGTGTCCCATGAGTTCCTTCTTTTACTTCCAACATGGATCAAAGTTGGTCTCATATCACTGATGCCAATGAAGTTTCACGCAGTGAAACAGAAGAATTCCCAAGTGTTCTGAAGGATTGTTTCCTTATCCTGCACTTCTGGTAAAGATGTTCTTAGTCCATCCTGCTTCAGTCTCCAAGGTTAAATAAAGTAGTTTCTCTGGAGCCAGAATTCACTTATTAAAAATAATGCTAACAAAGGCAGGTTAGTAACCTGTGCTTTACTTTTTAGACGAGGCAGCACAAGAATATGCTTTTGACCATTCATTCAATTGCTCTCTTGGGTAGTATTGACTATAATGTAAGCCACTTGTTCTTGGCTGCAGTGATTTCATTCACTGCTGCTCCATTTTCTCTGCTCGTTGTTATCAAACTTGTATTTACTGTGTTAATATAAAGGTACTGACATAATTTCACTTGCTTAAAATGCAGTGTTGTGCACTATGATTTAGTAAAAGCTACCTTCTCCTTTTCCTCCTTCCCTTAGCATATGTCTCAAACCAGTACGAAAATTCAGTAATTCGCTCTGCCCCAACACCACCAACCTCAGAAATTATCTTAAATCCACACAAAACGCATCTGTTCTTAGCTATGTTGGTGACTTTAAGTAAATATATAAACCTTTTCCCTGTGAAAAAGGTAGAAAAAGTTCTAAAATAGGACCAGTAGTAACTGAAATTGCAGTCATATTTATCACTGTTCAGAAAAATTTTACATTAGAATGTAAAATTAGAAAATTTTACATTATAATCTATAAGCCACAACAAAATTTATGACCCTCCTTAATTGCATTATAATTACCGTATTTAAACCTTACCAAATAATATTTTTAAGCCCTAGAATCATTTGATATAGACGCCTTGCAGGAAACATTTTTGCTTTTTCCTTACCACTGAGATAAAGGAGCTCATGCAGTTGCTTTGCTGCCCACACATATATAGTATATACATCTACATAGTAAATGTAACAAATCTTATTAGTCAATGTGTTCCTAAACATTGTTCAATATGTAACATAAATAAAGACTTAGAGCATAGAACATCTGATTTGATTCTTGCTTTTACATAGGCATTCTGAGCATCCAATACACAGAAAAATGAGCAGGAGAATTTTGACAGCACTGTGCTTGAGAGTTGTATTCTAGAGCTGCAGAAAATGTTTCATGTGTTTGATGAGGCCACGGGGTTTTTCATGGTAAAGTCAACAAGTCCATATTACAGGTAAAGCATTCAAAACCAAAGGGTGGTGTGGGTAAATCAATAAAGCAGACTCAGGAGAGTCAATACATGACCTTGGGGAAGTAACTTAGTAGGTTTCTGTTCTGTTTTTCCATCTTCATAACGAAGGAAGAGAAGAAATGGACTTTATTTCTTCCATCCTTGTCTGCATTCTGGCATAGAGTATTAATTTAATTAGTATCTGCAGAAAAACAAACACAATACTGTGTCCTTGGCTGCATCCCACTAATGCTACAATCATTTAATTACTACTCCAGGAAAAAAAAAA
>VXAY01002459.1:713348-735692 GCA_013399855.1 Oxyruncus cristatus | reverse complement strand
GATGTTGAGGGGGTTGGGGACGTGGAGGGTCCAGGTTGTCTGGGAGGGCTGGGTGAACACTGAGGGCATTGGGGACATAGGGTTTTGTGTCCCCAGCCTGTGTCCCCAGCCCCAGGCCTGACCTTTGACCCCTGAGACATCCAGTTCTGCATGAGGCTCTTCAGAAGATCAGGAGGAACCCAATGTCGGTTGAGGGCTTTACCCTGGCCCAGAGCAACAGGTGACCCCCAAAACCCCCTAAGCCCCTCAAAACACACCTGAGCTTATGTTTACGCTTGTGTGGGCTTTCGGGGGCACCTGGGGGCACTAAGGGGAGGTTTGGGGGTGCTTGGCGAAAATTTGGGGACCCCCCAGTGACAATTTGGGAGCAAATTTGGGGAGCCCCTGCTGGCAGCTGGGGACACCTTGAGGGGCCTGGGGACATCCCCCCGCATCCCCACATCCTTGACATCCCCCATCCTCCCCGTGTCCCCCCATGTCTGATGATGTCCCTGTGTCCCAAATATCTCCCTCATGTCCTCCCACATCCCCAATGTCCCCAATCCCCCCGTTCCCCCAATATCCCCAGTGACCCCAATGTCCTCATTTCCCCCCCATCCCCAATATCCCCAATGTCCCCATTGCACATTTGCTGAATTTAAAGGTCAGTCTCTCCATGTTCCTTCTCTTCCTCCTGAGAGACTGTTGTTGACTTAAATTCAAAAAGATGTTTGAATTTATTTTGATTTTAATTTTCAGACCCAGAGGTATCTGAGGGAGTTACTTTTATGAAACTTCAGTAACATTTGGAAGGAAAGGTTTTCTCAGCAAACTATCAATGTTCCCCTTATCATAACGGGGGGGGGGGACGAAGAGAGATGCTACAGGAATTTATGAAGAATAGAAAGTTGCTCAGGAATTTACCAAGTACAAGTTGACTTTTCACCTAACACTGATCAGGACAGTTAGCTTTATACATAATGATAGCACAGGTTAACATGCAGACATGAAGGAGTTAGGTTTAGTCATTTAGTAGAAGATTACTGTGTACTGTGAAAGGGAGACTTTTGAGAGGAAAATGTATTAATTTGGCTTAATAAGCATATTTAATTTACAGTGAGTTTCAGAACAGATATTTCCAGCCCTGCAGTACTGATTTCATAGACTGGTTGGAAAGTCTTTTGAGAAGAGTGCCTGAAACAGTTAAATGCTTCTTTTCTTAGAAAGCTTCAAATTTCCACATACAGAAAACACAATAATTTACAATGTCTTTATTCTTGCCTAATTCATATCCATGAAATTTCTGAATGAAGTGAACATTAGTTACCTTTTTTTAAAAAAATGATAATTACAGTAATTAAAATCCCAAACAAGAAGATTTACACTTTGGTTTTACAGGATGAAAGCTTAATAAAACTTGAATCCCTCAAAAAAACAAACAAACAAAAAACCTGTAAACCTCTGAACTGCCCTTACGTTTTCTGTGAATTTCTTCATTAAATTAGTAACTTTTGTAAACAATGTAGACAGATATACAAAACTTCAAACTGCTTGAAAACTTACACTGCATTAAGCCAGGAAAACAGAGTCCGACCTTTGCTCTACAAACAGCAGAATCAAGACATGTGAAAAGAAAATATATTTTGAAGTTCAGGCTCAGACCCAACACAGTGATACAGGAAAGTATTGCCACTTGTGTTATCACTTCCTTTCCCAATAGAAAAGTTTTTTAAAAATCAAGCAGAATATTTGCAGTTCTTTCATCTCTCTACAATAAATTTTATGTTTCTGAGACAAGAATAGACATGCTGGCTCTTTTGTGTTTTAGGTTTGTGCTAGAAGTGCCAGGGGAATCAACATCTCCTATTAGGGAGAAAAATAATCTGAAGATTTGAGTCTGTCATAATAGATGGAAAAAAGAATCTCTTGCTCTGTGTTCAAGTAATAAATGTAGCATACAAAAATAATGCCCAAGAACAGACCCAATAATTCTTACATTTAAATTAAGTTTTATAGTGACAGACTTCTGAAAAGTAATATTTCTTAGGTTGGACAGAAGAAAAAAAAATAAGATCTATAAATATTGATAAGAAGTTTTTTGTGCTGAATAGTAAGAGCAATACTGATAAGTAAAAGGTCAATGAATATACTGAACTGCAGTTGCCATGGGAACCAGCAATGCCTTTTACCTATGATTAGATACTGAGATGTGTCAGGTGCGTGTTTGTATCTGTATGCTGGTGGGAGGAAGGTTATTTAACTTGAAGAAATAAATTCATGAGAGACAGACAAGAAAATGTGCTATTTCATATTCCATTTGCATCCACAGTTGTCCACCCTCGGACCGGGGTGAGCAATTTAGCTGTTACCGTTTAATAGTTTTGGTTTAGGAAAGTCAACTGCTGTTTTTCTCCAAGGTCAGATGACTCAGCAGAGTAAAATTTCTTCGCAAGTAAACTAACTTTAAAGAATGAACTCCATTTAAAAACTGAATGTACAGGTGCTGACTGAGGATAATGTATGCACACCTGGCCTCAAATGCCTTCAGATCCATAGCTTTTGTATGTCACCACAGGTACCCTGAATTTGTCCTAGATCTTGGAATATATATTTTATTGGTAATAGACTTCTCAATGAAAAGTTAGAAACATCCTTTGATTAGTCTACTCCTTTGGCATACAATCTCCAAAGCACTATAGAAGTTCTTATTAATTCTTGATTATTAAATGAGAGAAAAAGGTATTTGCAAAGTGATGTCACTTGCTAGGAGAGAACTTTAACTTTTTCATCAAATGTAATGTATTCAAAATCAGGATCACGGTGCCTTTGTATGCATCAAAAATCATCAATAAATTCTCCTGCTTCTATCATTACACTAGTGACAGATGATTTGATATTGGGTCAATTTTATCATCCAGGTTTTGGATTTTATCTTATTATTTCAAGGATAGTTTCATTACTTGTAGCATCACTCTAATACCCATATTTGTGGGTGATGGAGAATTCCTATTACAAATGTAACATGATATCATTTTCTTCAAATTTTGGCACAGGAAACTTGCAGTAATTCATTTAAATCTATTAAGAAATGGCATTTATAATAATGAAATCAGAATGTGAAATGGAAAGCAAGGCACAAAGACCTATAGAGCAGTTACTGGTCTAAATGTTGCTTTCAGTACACTGCTATCTACGTATGGAAAGTGAAATGCGGTTGTGCAGAAGATGGGATGTGAGGAAATAGGAGAGTATTGAGTCCCAGAATTACCTCAGAATTCCTTTTTTTTTTTTTTTCTACCACTGAAACATTCCCTTTCCCTCTCTACCTAGGTAATATTCCTTCATGAGAGCACACAGGAGGACCTCAACTGTGGATGATCTGGACCACCTTTTTATTGCTGGTTGCTTCCCAGTTTTCTTCCAGTGCGACAGAGTTCACTGTGAAAAGCATTATGTTTTGCCTGAGCAGTTTGAGATACACCACGATGGTATCAGTCTATGAACAGTCTAAAATAGTTTATTTCAAAGCCTCAGAGTGATTGATTTTCCATTTTGCACATCTCATCAGCCTGGATACACAAGTGTGATCACAGCTATTCTATGAAGGAAAATTCATTTCTTGTTCTAGTAAAATGAAAGTTGATGCACCGAAGGAAGGGAACATGTAAAAAATTGTTTTCTGATGTGTTAACAATTAGATCATCTTCATTTCATAAATTCATCAATTTTAGTCAGCGTTGTACCAACACAGAATTATTTCCATCAATTACAAAAAAAAGGAGAATGGTTTTAACTGATTTAGTTCAGATTTAAATGTTAAAGTTGAGTGAGTGAATGACTGACTTTCAAAAAATGCAATTGGTTTCAAGAGATCTTGTTTATTACAATTTATTTCAAGAATTATCGAGTGCATTTTCGCTTAATAAAACTGACAGAAAAGAAAAAAATAACTTTTTCAAGCAGACGGCTTCCATCCGGCCTCAGTTGGCTTTACATCTTTTCCATATCCTTAGAAGAGTTTGACATCAGTTGTTTTTCATGTGTTGCATATTAAACTTAGCATTTATAAAAAAAATAATTTGTATTCAGTAAAGTAATTATACAAAGACACTTTCATTTTCCTTGGTACATGTGGAAATTGCAAATACTGGCATTAAGTGATAAAAGTTTACTATATAATATTAAAGTACACATACTTAGAAAGTTACAACTCCTATTTCCATTCAGGTAATTTTTTTTTTCCCCTGCAATACAAGTGGGAAAACAAGGAGAGTTTTTGATAGAGCAGCATCAGGAGACCTCCATCCAAGGAGGTAACAGAAGTCTACTTTAAGCTGAAGTGGTGTTTTTAGAAGTAAGTTATATAAATCTTGGTTTCTTGTACAAGGCAAAAGAAGTCAGACTAGGACTCAATAAATTGGGGTCCTCAGCAGAGCAAGGAGGTTAATCATTGTTAGAGTTATGACATTGTCAATAATCTTAGTAATTATTCAATAGTATTCAGGCCTGCATGAAAGAGACTGTGTGGCCTTTCAACAGCAGAATGAGACCCACCATTTTCAACCCGCTACACCTACAAGTGGAGAGGAATTCCCTGTGATGGATGACGTGATGCAACGTGGAATGTACACACAGTACTTCAAAAGCTGCTTTTAAGATGGGAATGGAAAAACTCCAGAGATTTTTTTCTGGTGGCGGTACAATAAAGTAAACATAGGAAATAAGTGATGTGCATACAATTACTTTGTTGTCCTCTAGCCCACGTCCGCATAACACAAATCAAAGAGTGTTGTAAACGTATGGACCTGTTTGGTTATTTGCTTCATTTTTTTTAAGTGTGGAGGCCATTGTTTGCATGACATGGTTTGGGAAATCCACAAATTTCTTCTAATTTAACATGCTAGGAAACAATTATTAATATCCACTTCCTGTAAGATTAGTTAATTCGGCTGAAGATATTAGACGAGCTTCATTATTTTACTTCAGAATTCGTAACTTAATTGACTTTGGAGCAATTTCTCTTGCATTCAAAACTTTTTTTTTTTTAAACATTGGCTTAATAAAAACATGCAAGCAGTATTTGTTCTTGGTAAATTAATGAGAATTTTTAGTGCTTTGCTTTATTTAAAGTATGTAAGCGTTCGGATTATCATATTATTGAAATAATATCACAAATTATTTTGTACATAAAGAATGTAACATAGAGCAGGAATCAGAAAGGAGAATATCCTTTCTGTTTATCTTCCACTATTTACCTCATGGCATTGACAAAATAAATCTATTACTGAAGTTCCACATGACAGATGCTAACAATGGGACACACACAGACTTCCATAATCCATTCTGTACTTTTAGCCTACAAAAAATATCTTTTCTAATGCTTTATTAAAGACTATTGAAAATGAAGGTACAGTGTCTGACATTACAGTGGCTGTTTTTAGAATGTAAAAACAAGCCCATCACATGTTCTAATTCACCAATGCTGAAATATTTTAAATAACCTGTCCCTCTGTCTCCAAAATTTACCCAAATTCTATTCTCAAATAAAACTCATCTACCATATGTGAATCACTACAGATCTGCTTGTTCCTTTTATGATGATTTTCAATAGTCAGAGACTAATATATTCAAGCTTTAGATGGCCTGACAATAGTAATATCCTGCCGTAGCATACTAGAAATGTTAGCATACATACTGATGTAGAAATACCATACTACAACCTAATAAAATTTTGATTGATCTATTCATCTACTTCATTAAATCTAAAAAATCTGTTTTAAGAAACCTAAAGGTTCATAATCTACTCTTCTTCAACAATTGAAAAAAGAGCTGGAAGCCGTAATAAGGGTCTTTGGAAACAAGTGTCTCTAATGTCCATCAGGTGCAGGATTTGGTAGAAGAGAGTTTTCTAGTGACTGTTATTACTTTAAATTTTTAAATTAAAATCTGAGTCACTCATATCACATTCACAATAGAGGATGACATAACAAGGTGGGCTAAGTACCTGTATGTAATGGAAAGCAATTATTTTTCAAGTGCCTATTGTAAGACATTTTTAAAATACCATGAAGAGATTTTTTAAGCGTAACTTTGTGCTACATTCTATTAATCTGACTTGCTAGCACTACATATAATGCTTTCCCACCTTTATTTACCTAAATGTTGAGCCCATAAAGTGCTTGAAGTGGAATCTTTACAGTCTAAAAATCAAAATTATACTCATAAACAAAGTGAGTTTTCATAGCAGAATAATAAAAAGCATAACAAAAATTAATAGGTTTGTCCTCTTCTACATATTTAAAGACATCATTCGGGTGGCTACTTCTACTTACATGCATTTCACTGGTAGTTACCATAAGCTTTAATGACAACCCTGCCTTACAGTGTCCCTTTTCCCTCCAGGCAACAACACCTTGATGATTAAATGATTTTGTGTTATGTTTTTAGTTTCCATGATACCTTTACATTTGCTCCTTTTTTTCTCCCTTCTACACATAATGGGAACACTGAAGCCTAAAATGGAGGCTGAGCTCCAAACAAGGTTTGGGTTTTTTCACAGGTATTATATAATCTAATATTATGAAATAATATTATAATGTCAGATTGATTACAGCTGTAAGTAATGTTTTAATATCTGTACTTTTAATGTTAAAGCCATTTGTGTTCATTAAGGTGCTGGTTCTTACTGGGTTGGAGTTATTTTTTTTCATAATGTCCAGTGTGGGGCTGTGTTTCGGATTTGTGCTGAAAAGAGTGTTGGTAACACAGGGATGTTGTCATCATCACTGAGCATTTGTAATGAGTCCTCTGGCATTCCTGGCAGACACAGTCATGCTGAGAGACTGGGAGCCCGCTTATTGCCCAAAAAGCACCTCTCCACCAGCCCTTTCAATTGCTTTACATGGTCCTGACAGCACCACATTTCCTACTGACTGACTCTGAAGCTGGATGTTCCAGTGATTTCTAGCTCAGACTCCTGAGGTGAAAAGCAGATCAAAACCTGGAAAGTTTATAACTCATGAGCTGTTAGGAATATGTGCAATATTCAAAAGCAACCAAGGAGATAATGATGTTTGGCCTTAACTTGCTGAACAGAAATGCAGCCATGCTTTTCATGCTTCAATTCTTTCATTTTCATTTTGTTTCGTATTTTCAAATGGCCAAGGACTGTAGGAAAAGTTGCAAAAATATAGTTAATATTTATACTTCTCTTAAAAACCTCTTTCTTTTAAGAGAACACACTGGGTAAACCAAAAACTTTTAAAATGCTAAAACAAGTAAATCTCCCACCCCCTGGATCTTTCTTGCAGTAGAAAATTTAGGGGAGATGGGGGGAAGCATATGTATGTTGATTGGCTAGTCCTGTCAACCTTTATCAACATCTTCACTCTACAAGCAACTATCAGATTTATGAAGCTATGCTACTTCCGAAACTACAAGAACTGATATTTTATATTTGCCTACTTGTAGGGAATTGTATAGAAAATTTATACTTTGAGTGCATGAACATTCAGAATACATAAAAATGAGTAAGTGTGCTTTTTTCCTCATATTTGTGTTTTAATTGAGAATCAAAGCCAAACTGGGAAAACATATCATTGTTTATACAACCACTCAGCTTGACAGGGCAGATGGAAAATTGGGCTAAAAATAGAAAGCATTGGAAAGCAGTCCTTGCTGGGTGAATTTCAAATACAGAAATAAGCTAGAGGTATATGCACCCAGCCTAGCACACAGAGAACCACTGGCTAACAAATACACAGCTTGAGCAGGAAAATTTAATGGCAGCCTTCAACGAGTAGAAGTGATAAAAAAGGAATGACAGTCTGCAATACTTGATTTCTTGCTGAGTAAATCTTCAAGATACATTAATAAACGTGTAGTTTACATGAATCATCTCTTAAATACCTCATTTTTTTTTCCTAAGTGCACGTTAAAAAAACAAATTTAGAAAGGGAGGGGATAAATATTAAATACTTGGAATACCAAAAATCTCCTCTTACTTCTGGAGTTTTTTGTTCCAGCCATATGACTGGTGAACTGCTGCTTCTTTTGTCCAATTAATGAGGTATCCTGGAGATTTTTGTGTAGAACAACTGATCTTGGGCACTCAATATTTTGCTCCGCCATAGAAGAGCTATCCTTTACTGCCTGGACCTTTTTCAGGAAATTCACTATGAGGTGATGTGAATTGATATAATCAAAGCTTGGAGATAAAAAACATGTGGCTCATTTTAGCCTGAAGCAAACTGTGAAGGGAAGCACTTCACAGACAGATAGCAGGTATTTTCCCAGGAACATCTACTCCACACATAAACTTACCACATGCCACAAATTACTTCCCAACACCCTTTACCACAGTTAAAATTCACAATAAAAGCCACATCTCCAGCATTTTCAAGGAAGGTGAGGGTCATGATAAATCTTTAGAGTACCAGGAAACATCACTATCTAATTGCAAAGTGTCTGTCACTTTGACTGTAAAACAAAGTGACAATCTGTCAAAAAAGAGAGAGAGATTATGGAGAATGGGAACTTTTTGTGTTTTGTAGATATTACAGAGGGATGCACACGTGCACACACCCCTAACTAATGTCTCTTACATCCTATGGAGTTGCTCACTTTCCAAGTTTTGACTTCAAATAACCACTCCCAATGCTAAAATTACATTGACAGAGTTATCAAGCTGTCTGAAGGTGTTTTTTGGTTTTTTTTTTTTTACCACATTTCAGTGTGTATTTGAATGGATATTAAATGAAATTGGCAAAAGGTAGTCTAAAGAAGATAATGAAAATCCTGAAAGAGCTGTTAACTCCTTAAAGGAAGAGTCTGCTTGTGGGCAGGCAGAGATTCTCCCAGCAGTGGTAGTGTGTGTTTTACAGTGGGTGATATGATGTGTGAAAAAGAAGGATCAAATCATCTGGTTGTTGACAAACAGAACAGAAAAGTATGAGACCCAGGGAAGTGAAGGCCAGTCAGTCTCACTTCTGTGTCCAGCAAGATGATGGGGCAGATCCTCGTGGAAACTATGCTAAGGCACATTGAAAATAAGGAGGTGGTGGTGACAGCCAGCATGGCTGCACTATGGGTGAAATGTGTCTGATAAATTCAGTGGGCTTCTGTGATGGGGTCACAGTGTTGGTGGATAAGGGAACAGTGACTGCTGTCAACTACCTGGAGCTGTGCAAAGCCTTTGACCCTCTCCCACACAACATCCAGTACCTAAAGGGGGCCCAAAAGAAAGCTGCAGAGTTACTTACAAGAGGATGTAGTGACAGGACAAGGGGGAATGGCTTCAAACTGAGAGAGAGCAGGTTTAGATCAGATATCAGGAAGTAATTCTTCCCTGTGAAGGTGGTGAGACACTAGCACAGGTTACCCAGAGAAACTGTGGATGCCCCATCCCTGGAAGTGTTCAAGGCCAGGCTGGATGGGGCTTTGAGCAACCTGGTCTAGTGGAGGTTGTTGGGGGTTGGAATGAGATGATCTTCACAGTCACTTCCAACCCAGGCCATTCTATCTTTCTATACTTGGACTACAAAATATATTGCAATTTTTAATGACCTTCCCTTAGATAAGTTACACAGTCAGTTCTCTCCATTTTTGCACCTACCTTTGCTCTGTTGACTTTTCAGGCAGAAGGGAACATTCAAATATTACAACCAAAGCAGACAAGCATATCATTACTGCCACATCAGTTTGCTATGTGAATAGAAAGATTTTGTCAGGGTAATTTTGATAATAATAGTTATTAAATCCGTCCAGAAATAAAGTGAATCTTCCAAATCAAGCAGGGACACATGTTACGACAACAGTGATGCTTCAAAGTTTTTAAGTGTGGACTACATTACTTTTGAATAAGTGGGCTATAAATAATTTTCTTAATTATCCATACATGTGAGCAGAATCTGATAAAAACTGTATTTACCCAAAATATATTAAAAATTGATAGTCAATAAATGAATAAGCTAAGAGGGCATATTAAATGCAAAAGTTAAAAATATGTAACTAATTAAATCATCATAGAAATGTTCGGGGTTATAACAAAAAAATACTAGTGCTGTTGATTCTTATTCTTTTGGATAGAAAATATTTGAGAATATCTTGGATTCTGAAAATTCTTATTTTTTCTTCTAAACTTATTTTTCTCATAACCTATGGTTATGAGAACATTGTACCTTCACTGAGTCGTTTCAGACACTCTTAGAGCATTCCAAAAACTGCCGAAAAAAACCAAACAAACCAACAAACAAATATTTATGGGGTATTTTTAAATTGTAATTTATATGCATAAAAATACAAACTTAATTGTCCAAAAATTTGGAGCAATAAGGGGTTTTCAGAAAGGAGAATGAAAGCCTTTAATTTTGACACTTTAAATATCAATTGTTCTGATATTTTTCTTAACTAGCTAAAACAGGAATGAAAAAACATGACAAAAGTTTGCATTTCAAAAGCACAAGACTTTTCACAGGAAACTATGTATTTTATCTGAGGTGCATAATCTTTATTCTTGTTTGATTAAAAAAATATTATTCTCAATAAATATCTACAAGAACATTAAGCATAATCTGTGTTTAATAGTGTAGAAACATTCAGAATCACACATAAGACCAAAGTATAACAAAGATATAATAGATAGTTATGCTGAAATTTATATTGATATGTTTCTTTTGCCTTCTTCTAGTCAGTCAAACCTTTACTGCAATGTCTTGGTAAAAAATTCTGGATGATATTGAGTTCTGAGGTATTTAAAATGTCAGATAGAAAATTTTGCTTTGTCTGACATGGAGGACAAACTCCTGGGAAGGTGAGAGGTGGATGGAAACCAAAACAGCTCTGTCTGTGAGCAGAGGGTCCTGGAAGTGGTGGCTTAGGGTTGCAGAAAGATGGTGATTGCCACAGGTACACAGAAGACTTCTGGACTTTCCAGTACACAAGGAAAACAATATTGCCAACCTTTGATGCCAGTTCAGTCCTTTACCAGCAAAGCATCGCTCAAAATAGCCAGAAAAGACGTGAGAGATAAAGAGTGCATGGGATATGTTTATTGCTCTCAAATAATTACACTAATTAACTTTTCCCTTCATTTCAAAGGAAAAATTTGCATTTCAATAATTTTATCTTCTTTCTCTGACAGTATTTTCCATACACGGTTTCCATAAAAGAAATTTAATATTAATACACATTTTGAAGGCACTACATTGGACATTAACAGTGCCAGAAACTTTATTCAGGAGCCTGCTAACAAAACTTTGTCAGTGTTTGTAAATAGTTTGAAATGTTGTGCAGACAACTTCATAGAAAGCATTGCTTAGTTTTTAAGCTTTATCTTATAATTTTGACAGCTTTCCAAATAAAATTCTAGCTTACTTCAGACTCAAAATTCAAGTCTGCCATTTTAACTTCATTATCTGGCATCACTAAGGTAGAAAACAGGAAAAAAAAAATATATATAAAAGGAATGTTTCAAAGCTTGTCAGGGTTTCATTGGAAATAAAGAAAGTTCTTATAATTATTTCATCTCCTTTGACTGTCAGAGTTTCAGTATTTATCTTTCAAATCTTTGACACAGTGCACAGTGAGTAAAAGCTATAACACATCTTACTGCCTATGTTTTTAAATGCCTTTTTTTACATAGAACCCTGCACTACAGAATTGTATACCTGCTGTTTAAGAATTTCAACAGCCTCTGCCCTACTTTCATCCCTCCTTTCACAGTGACTATATCACGCCTGGTTTCAAGGGTCTTTACCAGTTCCTACCATCTTTCTAGGTACGGTTCAAGACACTCATTTTATAGAGCAAATATCTCTTTTTCTGTGGACTATTGCTAAGTCAAAAGCTTCATTTCTTCTGTAGTAGTAAAGATATACTGAAATACATAACCTAAGGTGCACTTTATTTCAACAGGAAGATTCTGACAGAATACTGGTAATCTTTAGTAAGACATCCTCAGGGCATAATAAACTTTCTTCTTTGATCTCAATATATGGACATTTTGACCAGTAAAGTATCCATGAAAGTGGATAAGTACTTTCTCTCTCAGACTTTTGAGAGAGGTAATTTAAGAAGACATTGAAAATCTAAACTTGCTGCATATCTTTGTGTCCTACTGTTTAAATGGTAAAATGAAACTGTATTTCTGAGTAAAAATGAGAGAAAAGAAAGCCGAAGTCACTTAGACCCTCCTAAGAATATTATGCTCAGAAAACAGAGCTTAATTTTCTTCCTTTTTCATCACAGCACAAAGCACAGAAGATGCAACGGAAGATTATATTGGTATGTAGAGATGGTAAAAAATTCACTCTGAAAACTATAGGAAGGAGTATAGTATATATTATATATATAAAGTACATATACTATATATACTATACATATATATACATATATATTATATGTACACAGATATATACATATATACATGCATATTATATATATAGTATATATTTATATATATTTCAAATGAAGAAATGGTGCATGAATCTGGGTTTAACAGTCAGCATAAGCAGCAGAGTAGAAAATACACGTTAGAACACCTGAAATAAGGGGAACTAAGTGACATTTTCAGTGTGTGTGACATTTCATTTTCCACCATTGGAAATCTCTATTGCAAATGTGTCTGTTCTCCAGACTTAAACTTCACCTTCTGATGGTAGTTTCTTCCCCTTCCTCTGCTCTCTAAAAGACATGAGCCGAAAGGGAATAGATGCAATTAAGATTGAAAGATCTTTAAAAAGAAGATATAGAGCATTCTGCAAGAAGCAGAAAGAATGGAGGAAACAGAGTTTAAGGGAAGAAGGATGAAAGGGGAAGTTGAGATTGGTGACAGAGTCATGATGTGAGTGGAGCAACAAAACAGTATGTATGAAAGGGTAGAAGGTGGGAAGGAGAAGGAGGCAGAATTGAAATGAAGATTGCTGAAGTAGGCAGAAGGTTGAACCTCTTTGAATGAAGAGGAAGGAGACACTTTGTTTGAACAGCAGACATGAGGCAGAGGAGGATCAAAACTATCAACGAAGGGAAGAGAGAATGAGTGGGCTGGGGAGACAGAGGGGTTCAAAAAAGAGAGGATCACAGGTTTACCAAGGCAAAAGAATATTGTATCAAGAACAAGCGAGTGAAAAATGGGCAACACAGAAACTACATGCATTCATTTTCGTACCCACACCTTACTGAACTGAATGTTTGCCACTACAAATAGAACTGACTACCACTATCTCAGAGATTATTTGCTCTAAGAAAATAGGAAAGGTCTGTTTTCTTCCAGACAGGAACCCTTGCTGGCTGGAAGTAGGCAAGCAGCCTACATGCAGCCTTGAGAGCTACAGCACGACAGAGCAGAAGGGGCCTTGAGGCAAAGTTTATGGTTTTTTTGTATTCCCTTTGACGTGTCTTTTCAAGAAAATAATAGCCTGCTACATAGGCCACTTCTAAGAGGTTTGTTTCTATAAAACAAATACATTGACTTTATTGAACACACTTTTCCAACCACTTTACAAATGATTCAGGGATGTAAAGCTGTAAACCTGTGTTAAGTGGTCAGGTTTATAACTTCTCTTTTGCAGCAGACAGGTAGCTCAGAACAGATGTTTCTTCTTTTGTGTGTGGTCCTCTATCCCCACACCTTTTTAAGTGGATGTTAAACAAAATATAAATCATCTCTGTAAAAAATTCATAAGCCTGAAACTCCAAGGTTTTGTACCAAAAATTACCCACATTACTTTAGAGCTGACCTTGTGACATGAACAGCATCATGAAGAAAACAGGGTTCATCTCATCTTATGGAGAAGTACTGTGCAGATAACAGACCCTGACTACATCTGCTCAGCTCTGATTTAGCAAAGGATGTTGGCATATGCTGGGAAAACAAAAGGCACAGATAATTGTTTTGGGGGCAGTTTACATGAAAGTTCTGGCCTACATCTGCCCTGGTCTAAGATGTTAAGTGCACACAGGAAAAAAAAAAAAAAAAACAGAGAAGCACAACCGAACTGATAACTGATTTCTCATCCTTGTGACAAACCTGGGGGACAAAGGAGAACCAGGAGGGAAAGAGTACCCAGGTAATAAGCACTAATCGGCTTTAGATATGGAGCAAGTTTCAACCATCTAAGTTAGAAAGTAAGAGTCAAGGTGATGGCACCATGGTGGGAACATCACTGCCTGCCATGGTAGAGGAGCCTGAGCCTTTGGAGAGATGTCAGTGAGTAGGGGCTGGGCCAGCAGGCAGTGCCTCACACATCAAGGGACAGTGAGTGCCCCCTTTCCTTGTGTCCATGGCATAAGTGACAGCCGGAACAGAGGACCACACTGCTATCAGTATATACTAAATACAGAACATAAAGCACATTTCAAAACAGTGACTGCTGTTTACCTGGTGTTGCCATCCCTCTTCATAACTACATTAAAAACATGAAGTCTTTGAGTGATACATCTCTCTCCTTGTGGCTAGCTCACCCTGAGTCCCCCCTGCCATATTTATATTTGAATAAAATGATCAAAGAACAGGTGACAAATGACAGAGAATCTCTGATGTCTCCCTTTATTATGACAATTTTAAAACTCTATAAAATGCAGCAGATTGCTATACTTTAAATATATACCTGTAATAAAAACACATTTTACCACAGCAGTGTGCAAAAGCCTTTTCCATCATGTCAGGGAATATGTTGTTTGCTGCACCAAGATTAGTTATTTTATACTGAGATCAACTAGTTTGGTGTCAAAGCCTCTTTGACCCATGCACCTCCTGTTTACAGAATTGCCCAGAAGAAACAAAATCAACTTCAAGAGTAATTTGAGAATAATTTTCCAAACAAAGTGAAATAAGAAAAGATTATAAAGGGCAAGTTTGGTCTGAAAGGTAATTATTCACAAAAATCTCTGAGAGTGAGATAACTTTCCTCTACCTTAATAGCCTGCATGCAGCACTGGGCAAAGGGTACAGGGGGAGATTTTACTGCTATTATTTTTTAATGCATAAACTATGAAATTTGACTTCAGAGAAAATTAGGATGTCTCATTTCCAGGGACTGCTATAAAAACCTTGAAAAAAAGTGACAGAATATTAATGATAACCCAAGATTATCGTCTCTCAGTAAGATGTAGTGTGACCACAACTGGCAAATGTGTCTCAGAGGTGGTTCTTTGTAGCTTCAAGCAAAGAAAGAGCAAACAAAACACTTCACTAATAATATCCCCCAAATACATTTACTGCAACCTTCCAATGTTCTGTTCTATATTATCACAACCATCTGGTAATAGAAAGAATTGACCAGGTGTTACAGGATATAGCTGGCATGCTATTACCTTGGATAATACAGTGTTCAGTAGGATTGAAAACAAGAAGAAAATTATAAAATTAGCAAGAAAACACCACAGAGACTTAAGGCAGTATGATTTTTTTTTTTTTTTCTAGAAAGTCTTGAGGAATTAAGGGGAAAAAGTAAACCAGAAAAACATCTTGCACAGAAGAGATTTTGCTGTATTAGGAGACTCTATATCCAGGTGGAGGCTGGTGATGAGTGGTGTTCCTCAGGGCTCTGTTCTGGGACTGGTGATCTTTACTATCTTTATCAATGACATAAACATTGGGATTGAGTGCACCTTTAGCAAGTTTGCAGATGTCATGAAGCTGAGTGGTGCAGCTGACACAACAGAAGGATGGGATGCCATCCAGGGGGACCTGGACGGGCTTGAGAAGTGAGCCCATGAGAACCTAAGGAAGTTTAAAGAGTCCAAGCGCAAGGTACTTCACTTGGATTGGGGTAATCCCAGTCGAGAGTACAGGCTGGGGGAGAAGACACTGAGAGCAACCCTGCAGAGCAGGACTTGCACATTCTGGTAGAAGAAAAGGTGGACATGAGCCAAAGCCTTGTTCTCACAGCTCAGAAAGCCAAACATGTCCTGGGCTGCATCAAAAGCAGTGTGGGCAGCAGGTGAGGGAGGTGTTTCTGCTCCTCTACTCTGCTCTCATAAGACCCCACCTGGAGTGCTGCATCCAGCTCTGGGGTCCTCAGCACAAGAAAAGCATGAACTTGGAGAGGGTCCAGAAGAGGGTCACAAAGATGATCAGAGAGCTGGAGGACCTCTCATAGAAAAACAGGCTGAGAGAGCTGGGGTTGTTCAGTCTGGAGAAAGGGAAGGCTCTGGGGAAACCTTTCAGTACTTGAAAGGGGCTTATGAAAAAGAGGGACTTTTTTGCACTGGCAGATACTGATGGGACAAGGGAAAACAGTTTTAAACTGAAAGAGGACAGGTTTAGATTAGATATTAGGAAAAAATTCTTTCCTGTGGTGGTGCTGAGATCCTGGAACACATTGCCCAGAGAGGTTGTGGATGTCCCCATTCCTGGAAGTGTTCAAGGCCAGGGTGGATGGAGTTCTGAGCAACCTGGTCTAGTGGAAGGTGTCCCTGCCCATGGCAGTGGGATTGGAACTAGGTAATCCTTAAGGTTCCTTCCAACCCAAAACATTCTATGAGTCTATGAACTTGAAAAATACTCTAAAAATATGTTAACATGAAATAAATAGGTTGCATTGAGCAAAAGTGTTTGCACTTATTTAAATGAAATTTTTTTCGTGAGGATAATTACCTTTTCTACAAAGCCTTCTGCTTTTTTTATTTCTTTTCTTCTTTTTTTTTTTTTTTAATGAAAAAAACAAATCTGACAAAATCAAGACCAAATTTCATCACTGGAGGAAATAATGTGGATTTCAAGAAGTGTTTGTCAGATTAGTGTATTACAAAAAATTAAACCTAATATTATCTTTGTCATACACAGCAAATGCCACAACAAATGTGGGTTTTGAAAGGTAATACTGTATTATTTATGTATCGTTGGATGCTCATTAGATACTGTTTGAGCCTTCTATCTTCTTTACTTGTTGCTGTCATAAAAATACTCCCTGCCAACAAAATACATTTTTTTTTCTGTTTGTAATATTAGTATTTCTTCACTAATGGATTCATACTGCTGGAAAATCATTTTATCAAGACATTTGACTGAAAATAAGGAAAATATTTTGGATAGGTAAAAATACATAGCATTCAGGTGGAGAAAAGGTTTGAACACTAACAATTCTTGAACTAAGGAATGGATTGTGTAAAAGCCAGTCCCACTGCTGTCACTGCGTCTCACAACTTTTAGAGGGTGGCTCAGCACACCTCAACACTCTGAGTACGGACCTGTACAAACAAGCTATTCATAAGTCAGTCCCATATTCAGTCCCAAGCTACAGAAGTGCGGTGCAGAGGCCGAGTTCAGATTTGGTACCTCCCATATAAAGTTGATGTAGCTGTAATGAACAGTGTGTGAACCTGCAGCTGCAAGCCTGCTCTCATATCAGATGGAGTGAATGCCCACTGAGAACAGCTTGGTGGTTTCTGTCCTATGTTCAGCGTATGGACAGCAGTAGTTCTGAGGAGAAGGACCTGGGAGTCTTGGTGGGTGACAAGCTGACTATGAGCCGAGGGTGTGCCAGAAGGGCTGATGGGATCCTGGGGTGCATTGGGAAGAGTGTGGCCAGCAGATCAAGGCAGGCAATCCTGCACCCTGCTCAGCCCTGGTGACGCCACATCTGGAGTGCTGTGTTCAGTTCTGGGCTCCTCGGTACAGGAAAGACAAGGAGCTACTGGAGAGGGTCCAGCAGAAGCCACAAAGATGTTGAGGGATCTGGAGCATCTTCTCTTGTGAGGAGATGGTGGGAGCTGGGCCTGTTTAGTCTTGAGAAGACTGAGTTGGGACCTCAACAATGTATATATAAATATCTCAAAGCAGGTGACAATGGGATGGTACCAGACTCTTTTCAGTGCTGCCCAGTGACAGGACGAGGTGCAGTGGCCATAAATTAAACCACAAGAACTTCCACTTGAGGAAGAACTTCTTTACACTGAGAGTGGCAGAGCACTGGAACAGGCTGCCCAGGGAGGGCATGGAGTCTCCCTCTCTGGAGGCATTCCAAACCCACCTAGATGCTTTCCTACGTCACCTGCTCTAGGTGACCCTGCCTTGGCATGAGGGTTGTACTGGATGATCTCCAGAGGTCCCTTTCAACCCCAGCCATTATCTGACTCTGTGATTCTGTGGAATGGAGGTGTTCTTGGTCCCTTTTTCAAGGCAAGTATTAGCTGGGATTGTTCTTGCTGTGCAAATGCAGGTGTTTAAGTTTCCACAGGAGCCAAACAGTGTAGGCATTCCCATCTCTTTTGGAGTTCTGTTTGCTCCCACAAGTGACTTCTTTATTTGTTATACTGACTATACAGACTATTGCAAACCTGACTTTGAAGCACCTGTATGTTGTGCCACGAGTTCATAAGGGGAGATTTCACTCAAGAACCAAGGCATTTAAAAGGCAGACTTTGACATGCTCCAATGCTTTTCCGGATCACGCCTTCAATCCCTTTTTTTCTAAATGGGGCTTTTAGCTCCAGGAGCATTAAACATTTTTGTGTTGTGAATGTGTTGGAAAAGTACAATATAACAGTATTCTGCATTCAGTGAAGCTGTACAGGATCATGGAAGGTCAAATATAGTAGGGTGGGATATTTTCTTGATTGATGTAGAATCTTTCATTTTCAGGTACTTACTGAACCATTAAACTTCCTGATTGAGTAGGTGTAGGCCAGAATATTCACTAAGGAGACCTTTTATTTTCAGTGCCTTTCAAAATTCTCTTCCTCTTCTGGAAGACTCATTATCCCCAAGTTCTTATGCAGATGCATGCCAAAGTTGATCTTTCAGTCAAAAACACTGTGAGCTTATATTACCAGAAATTAATTCAAATTATATCTATGCACTGTGATAAAAATAATTGAAACCTTAATGGATAATAAAAAAGACATATTAAAAGTTTAAAACTAGTTTTGGTGTAACCTGAGGATTTATAGCATAGGATTATATACTATCATAATATAAATTTGTGAAATATATATTTGACACAGTTGTATTTTGCATTTGGTAGGATCTAATTAATACATACAGTTGATTAAATAGTATGTTATAGATCTAGTCTCCTTTTTCATTTCAAGAGAATTCTAATTTAAATTGCAATAACCTAAAGGTCAGCCACAGACAATAGCTGTGTTAGGAGCAATTGCATCATATTATTAATTCAAATTTACTACAGCCTTTAAAGTTTGTCTTAATGTGAGGCATAATGCTGAAGAACTACTAATACTAATTGAATTGTGGTTCTGAAGTAATTAGAATTTAAGGATAAACTACATTATTTTGTGTATGTATGACTGTGGTGCTGGAGACTGTAGGCTCTACTTCATTAATTAATGAAGAACCCATATGTTCTGGTTATAGTGGTGCTGGAGGCTGAAGTATTTTGTTTATCAAGGGATAAATCTTTTATAATGGTTTACATCTGAAAGCTGATGGAGGATATGCATCACTTCTGCAACTTCTTTCTTCCAGAAGTCATTTTTTAATTATAATTTCATATCAGCATTTGTGTATAATGTCTAATATAAAATGTGAATAGAAACTTGATTAAACTATTCTAGCAAACTGATTCCTTCAGTAATATTTGAGTTGGTTCCTGAATTAAATTAAAATATTAAGATCAAATCATCAGTCAACAATATAAATTGATTTTCCATCTCCATAAGATTCTACACTTTGTGATTCAGATAAACTGTACTTGGAGAGGAACTGGACAAAATCAATGATGAATAAACTTCCCCTCTTCAAATTAGTTTTGTTGTCACTTAAATCTGTTTCTGAATCTAAGTGTATTAATTTGACGGAAAGCTTTGATGAGAATACATTGTCTCTTGATTAGATTTGGGGTTTTTTGAATGTTAAAATAAATCTTGCACCCTGATACACACACACACAGAGGTCTACTTGTGTTTGTTGTTACAAAAGTTGAAAATGGTGATAGGTTTCCCAGCCCTGGCTGTAGATTGGTGCTATCCTCTTTCCCAGCTATGTTAGAGCATGCAATCCCACCCTGTCATAAGGAATTCTATCACCAGGATATCATAGGAGAAGGAGGATTGGGTTTAAACTGAAAGAAGGGAAATTTAGGTTAGATATTCAGAAGAAATTCTAAACTGTGAGGGTGGTGAGGCACTGGCACAGGTGGCCCAGAGAAGCTGTCAATGCCCCATCCCTGGAAGTGTTCGAGGCCAGGTTGGACAGGGCTTGGAGCAACCTGTTCTAGTGGAAGGTGTCTCTGCCCCGGGGAGGGGGGTTGGAACAAGATGATTTTTGAGGTCCTTTTCAAACCAAACCATTCTGTGATTCTATGTTCCCTCCCAGAGCAGTAAGATTTGAAAAAAGAGCATCAATAATTTAGAAAAAGCTAACTTCAAAACCAAACCCAGAGTCATGCTGTTGCCCTCAGCCTATCGTCAAAAGGCATCTTCTTATTGCTCTTTCCTTTGGCTGAGCATCTCTGCACATCTCCTCTGACATCATGCCTGTCAGTTCTGCTTGGGAAGCTTCTGGTACCTCACCTTCTCCCTAGCACCCTCTTTTTCACTTTGCACTATAGTCCCAGGTAATCTGTATCCACCATCTGATAGCAGCTAAAAATTTGCAGCGTGGTAGATCCATGTAGATCTCTGTATGTTGTTTTATACAGGTAACACATAGTGTTTATTTGGAAAGTGATTGTGGAATTTCTCTGTTCTAGTTTTATCTTCTATTGAATTCATATACTATGGAATATGGCAATACCTTGTCACCTGATTATTGGTTGTATTCTTCTGATCTAATCCTAATCTAATAATGGTTTATAATGTATATCTCCTTACCTGCTGTCATATTCTTGCTTACTGAAACCACATCCATTTTGTTGTTGTAAGGATTGCCTAATAAAGAGATTAAAGTTATATAAAAGTTATTTAAAAACTTACATACTTTTTTAAACTATTGGGCGGGGGGTTCCCCCTGACTTTACCAAATTTTAGAAGCACTGGCCCTAAACAATGGGCTTTCTTTGCAATGACTACCAAACTTGTATATTTTCACACTAAACTGAGTGGTGTAGGACACGTTAGAAATAGTACGAATCTCCCTTTTCTTTGTATATGTAGACTCTTATCATTCCACTTCTTAACACTTGCTAGTCTTTTAAAAGAATGATGTGTAAAAAATTCACCACAGATGACCATAAAATTATCCTGACATCCTCTCCTGCTTCAATTCAAATGCTAGTCTGGTATCACCAAACTCTTGTGTATGTGTTCCTTAGTACTGTAGTAATTCCATTTGTGAAAACCCATGTCCTAATATATGTGGCTTAGTTTCATCAATTACAGATTAAAATGGAGTTCTTCAGAATGGCCTTTGACACTGACTTCAATATACTAGCAGAAGATGAACAGGACTGTAAATAGCATTAAGCACCAGGAATTGATTAGCAAATTGATTAATGAAGCACTTGGAAAACTTTTGCAATAACCCAAATTAAAATTTGGAATTTAAGTGGTCTTTTAGTAATAAGATAAATATTCTAGCTGCAAGATACCTGTAGACTTTCACCATTCCCTTTATTTAGTGAAATTAAATAAACAAAAAGCGGGCACTGCAATTTTAGTAATTATTAGATTATTTTTAGGCATAAGGCTGTTATAACACTCCTCTGAGTCATTGTAAGTTCCAGCTATACTGAATATAGTTTTGACCTGTTTATAATTGCCATGCATATTTGGACAGATAATGTTGCTCATAGTCTATTATCTGTACCCTCTCTTTGTTCATATGGAATGGTTATATTGGCAGCAGTGATACTTACGCATTAGTTATTCCTTTATACGAAGAAAAACTTCATAAAATGTTGCAGACGTACTTTTAATTTGGAATTAATGGAGTATGCTGCATTTGATTTTAAACCCTGTTCGGACCCTTAAGAAACATTGTTACATACCTGTGTTTCTAAATTTGGATAATGATTTATCTTTCAGAAGTCCTTTTTGTGGTAGCCTGGGACACATGTAGGAGGGTATTGCTGCTCTATACTCTTCATTACAGTTCTCATAGAAAAGTGGGGCAGACTTCACAGAATCACAGAACCACACGGGTTGGAAAGGACCTCTGAGATCATCAAGTCCAACCCTTGATCCAACACCACCATGGTTACTAGACTATGGCACTAAGTGCCACATCCAGCCTCATCTCTTTTAAACCTCTAGGGACGGAGAATCGACTACTTCCCTGGGCAGCCCATTCCAATGCCTGATTACCCTCTCTGTAAAGAATTTCTTCCTAATATCTAACCTAAACCTCCCCTGGCAGAGCTTGAGACTGTGGCCTCTTGTTCTACTGCTGGTTGTCTGGGAGAAGAGACCAACCCCCACCTGGCTACAACCTCCTGTCAGATAGTTGTACAGAGTGATGAGGTCACA
>VXAY01002459.1:617257-698350 GCA_013399855.1 Oxyruncus cristatus | reverse complement strand
TTTTTTTTTTTTTTTTTTTTAAATTAGTGTTCCCTGAGGAGAAAAATCCAGAGATCCATTCTGGAACTTTTTGTGGGAGGGTCAGAAGGTCTGCCTGAAGTATGGATGAGGTTAATTTTGTTTTTTAACATCATACTTAGCACCTCTTTCATGTTAAGTGAGAAAAGTTGCACCAGATAAAAAGGAAATACAAACAAAGATTCCAGGTACTATCCAGGTAACTGGTCAATAGGTGAAATGCCTATGAAAAAGAAAAACATGTCAAATAATGGATCCCAAGGTCTGCAAATCTTGGAAAAAAAGCCAGTACATGTTGGGTTGTTGAAAAAAATATTCTTACAAGCCTCTGGAATGTCTTTCCAAGGGTAAAAACGTAGTAGTCTAACATTTCAAGAGGCTTTCACTAGATTCTAAAAGCTTTAGAGAAACCAAGCAACCATGGGATAAGAAAAAGGTTGTGATACAGCTAAATAGTTGTCTTACAAAAACTAGAAACTGATAGCAATATGTACTCAGTTATCAAAATAAAAACCATGCAGAAGGATTAATAAGAAGGAAAGATTTCTAATCGTATGAAGTTACTGATAACAATAAAGACAACAGAAAGAAATAAACTCCAAAAGGAAATTTTAGTCCTAAGTGATAATAAAGCAACTAATAAAATTTGTTATAGACAGACACATAAGTGAAGGGTGCATAAGTAGTTCTTCTAAACTAAGTAATTCATGAGGGATGTAAGCCAAGTTTATATGCGTAATATCATGAACTCTGTGGACCATTACCAAACATGAGTGGTATCTAGGGGCTGCAACAGTTTTATGAAAACTTGACCTCAAAGCTCATTAGTTGACAAAAATAAGTACTGCTAGAATCTACTAAGAAACAATAAAAACACCTCTGGAAAAACAATAAACTACCAGATATGTCCATGGTTCACTTTTCTTCTTTGAGGCACTGATTTCCCTGACTTGAGATGGATCAATAAACTGGGGGGAAAAAAATTGTTTAAGAATGGCTAATCAGAAAACAGTTTAGTGTTTTCTGGATTCAGGAGCACAAATCATTTGAACATCTGTCATCTTTCCCAACACAGGCATTAGGAACCTACTAGTGAAAGGATGAAAGTAGAAGGAACTAGGCTGAAAGCACTTAGCAAGATAATTCATCTTTTCACACAAGAAGATACCTGTGTAAACCCCCACTGAGGTTAGTGTAGGCACTGACAGGTGACCTGGAGCTGCTGGACGACTGGACAAACCGTCAATAAGGCATTGAGGGTTTTTAAGTAGAAAAAGCACAGCGGGTTCAAGAAACCTCCAAAGCTAAAACAGTGGCCAGCAGAGCTTGCTGGGTAAAAAAAAAAATCATTTATAAGTATCACTTAATCTATTTTCTCTCTTCATTACACGCCGGCGTGTAGCTGCTGCAGAAGGCAGGCTTCTGTATTGCATGGACCCTTCCTTGCTTGGTCTGAACCAGTGCTGCTGTTCCTGAGAGCTACTGGGAGGAGGTAGGTCTCTACAACCCCCTGTTCCTGGGTGTGAATTTGGCCTCCTAATCCTTTCTGTTGCTCTTTTGCACCATGGGGTTAAATCTCTCAAAGAGGATTTGATTAAGGTAATTATTAAATTATACAGGTGAGGAGAAAGAGGCTGAGAGAAGGAAGGTGTTCTTGCACTGTCACCTCCTCAGCCTCTCAGAAGCCCCACGATTCTTTAACACGTTCAGTGTTACTGCTGGGAAGGAGAGGGAAAAGAATAATAATTTTTGGTGGTTTTAAATATACTACTGGTATTACCTTATGTTAGCAACTATTTTATGTGCCTGGGCACCTCAGGGACCAATTAAGAAAAATCTCTAGATCAAAATCCTGGTGCAGCTTTTCTTCATGTTACAGCATTCCCAGAATTTCAACATGGACCAGATGTACTCGGTGTTTTTGAAGCACTATAGGAAAGCAAGGAAATGTACTAAATAATATATTACAGACAGAAATTCTGAGTGTCCTTTCTGCTAGAAGGTAGGAAAGAGCCAAATAAAGAGAAGAAAGACAGTCCCACAATTCTTTGTCCTCACCTTTATACATTTGCTATATCATATATATATTATTTTCCCTTGCAACTATTCTCCTACATACGGGTTCTTCTGTCATGTCAGCCCAAGTATTAGGAAAAACTTACTTTTGTCCTAAACCTTTAACTTGATAAAACCTTAATCCATTATTAGAATGCTTTTGAAAAGGGAAAATTTTGGACGGAATGATTAGCATATTTGACAATAATTCCCATATAGTTTTAGTTTACTTTTGACTTAATTTCTCAGTTTTGAAGAGTAAGCAAAGGAAAAAAAAAATCTTCTGAACCTATTCTGATTAGATTTCATATACATACATAGACTACATGTCATTCTTAAAATAGAACATCATAAAATAAATTTTTGGGAATTATAATGAATGATTATTTCTAGGTTTTTTTTCCTATCACTGGCAAGAAATGACTTATTGATACAAAGAGAAAATATTTACTGCTCAAAGGCTTTTAGGAAACAGAACCCACCAGTTATACCAGATTAACATGTTAACCTAAATTGTCACATGCACAAATAGATTCCTCTGATGCCAAAACCCCAAAACTAGACATGATCTTAATTTCAATTCAAAGGCTGTTGGAGATAGGCTTTCCCAAACAGTGAAATCTCATTAGCCAATAGCTCTTGAAGACAGTGAGATAGATATTTTGTTGCATGTTTTGTAGTATGATCCCAGGCTTTATAATTGATTTTGAAGAAAACAAACGCCATTTGTGAGGCAACAAGCTATATAAGTAGGAACCTATTTAAAATGCTCATAATCACAAAAATTCAGCTACAATATTAGTTTTACTAGCTAACATTTTCCAAATGCTTATATGATATAAGGATTGTTTCTCATAGCTAGAGAAGAAATAAACTGAAGTTCAGTCAAATCTTCTTTTATGACATATTTACAACTCGCCTTCAAGCATAATATGGTATTTCCTAGTCCTGTTTAATAATAGATGTTTATAATAAAAGAGCAACTTTTTATCCCTGTTTTGAAAGTGTGAGTACATGGAATAGACTTTGCAAGAAACACTGGTAGCAAAAGTTCTTCTGGGGAATGCTTAGGTTTCAACATACTGATTTAGCTCAGGCATGACCAGGATACTGAATATCCGCTCCTGAACAAAACGGAGAAGAGCAAAGATACAACTATACTTAGCCGAAATCTCCAGCTTTTCCTCATGACCCCGAACACATCACCTGTTTTCATGCAAGGCAATAGTCCTCAGTCTCTTTACTCAATACCATTAGAAGTCTTAAATAGACACATGCACTGATCCTGGTTGCATATGTGAACTCCATCCGTGTTGCTACCGGAGCAACTTGTGTAGCTCATTTTCAGCCATTTCTTCCCCAACACTTCCTCAGAATAGAAGCAAACATTTCAATGCCATTTAAATATATGCTGAGGCTCAGGGGACTTTGTCCTTCCTCCAGGACAGCTGTTGGACATCAGATGGCTGATGAAAATAACTCCTCCAGGAAAACCCGAGTTCAGTCAAGTTTCAGCTGGAACTGGGACTGTAACTGTTTTAGTCACTGTTGAAGGCAAAAGATATAGTTGTTTCTAAAAGGCTACCCCTAATGGACTCACACAATAAAATATTTGTTGTGAAATATAAATTATATGATTTCAGTGTATATTAAACAGTAATGCTTCTTTGCCTTACATGCTAATAATTCTTACGATGAATTTAACAGATTCTTCACAAGATTTCAAAACAGTTTACAACATAATCTATTTTTCTCTAGTTTCTCATTAATGGAGCTATTCATACTTATAGTTACTGAATTAATCCTATTTATAGGAAAACTTAACTTATTCATAGGTAGAATAACCTGTTGCATCCACAATATTATATCAGAAGGGGTTTATCTTTTTTTTTTTTTTTTTTTTATGACTTTACAAATGTGACTGAAAAGTGTAAGTTTTGGTCTCTGGCCAAGACTCACAAACAGAAAGCAATAATGAGAACTGTGACACTTTTTTCTATCTTCAAATTTACTCCAAAAAACTGTATCAGTTTCATACTACTTACATATTCAGCTTCAACAAGACAGGTGCTTTCAGAGATAGTCACAGGTTTTGAAGTTTTGAAGTATTTAGTGTAGCTGAGGCTGAATTTCAAGTCTTTAATTAAAACTGAAATAAGAAAAAAAGAAGGAAAAAAGTAATTCAATGTTTATTGAATGCATTTTGCAGAATCTAATTTCTAGTAGCCTGTGTGGCTTTGAGAAAATGGGCATTTCCATAGAAACCTTAAAGGAATAAAACAACCATACACAGGACCCTACGGAAGGGGAAGTATAGCGAGGATGGGTCATCTGGGAATCTTGATAGACACCAAGTGTTGATGTTTACTGTTACCTACTTTTCTGCAGAAAGTTTCTAAACAGTAGAAGTACTGCCTGCTACTTTTGTACCTTAAAACTGCTACATCTGATGAGGGATTAAAATGGGTTTTAAAGAGAGAGCGCTGCCTAGACTCTCACTATTAATCCTTCAAAGACAAGTGGATCATAGGAAAGATCCGTAACAGAAGTCGAAGGGTCAGTACCTTTGCTAAGTGCAAATACCAGAAAGTGCTCCTGGCTGCTCTTTCACAACACCCAAACTGCCTTTTCTTTTCACTACATTCTATTTTCTTCCCATTTTTACTACCACTGTTACAGCAGCTCCTCTGGCCACCACTCTAGTTAATGTGCAGAGGGTGGTACTATTATACACCACTCTTCCTAGCCCTTTAAAACTGACCCAGGAATATCTTTCTTTCATCTGAAGGGTGTCACATGAACACTTTTTTTTATTGAATTAAAAAGTAGGATAGCTTGCAAGAGAAGTCTAGGTCCAGCACTGAAACCAATTTGAATGGACATTGATGCCTTAAAAACAAATAGTTATTTTGAATTGTATCAATAAATCAAAATTTTATGATGCTATTTTAACAAAATAAAAACCCCTCTCTTGTTTTTACTAGTAGAATAAAAACAGTAAACCAAAAACCAAAAACAACCACGTCCCAGAAAACCCGCCTCCCAACCCATAAACATTTAAAGTTACATATTACATTGGAACCAGTCAGATCATCTGTTCTATCAATGTTTTATCGTCAAGAGGTCAAAACTAGGGAGACAAAATTATTATTATTGTTATTATTATTGTTGTTATTATTATTATTATCTAAATATTGATACTGCTTTCTACACTTCAGGAGTTACTTATTCTCTTAGCTACATGAAAGTAAAATTACTGTCAAAAGGAGTTCTGGACTCTTTCGGGACTGAGAGGACAGGTGCTTACCACAACTCCACAACTTTTTCCATTATTTGTTTTTCATCTTATTCAGAATTTGAAGCAACTTGGTATATGATTTTTGAATTCAATTCTATTATATCCTTTGTAGTCAGACAGCAGCAATGAGGGGCCCTGGGAAAACTGCTGCAATATGAAGTTACCTTCCATGGTAAATAACGTTAACATTTGGCTTCGATTACTTCTGAAAGTGTTCTTAGTCACTTTGCATTTATTTCTTTGAAGGAGTTTAAAACTTTCGAACATGTTGGGAGAAGTCACTGACTGAATTCACAGCTGTCCCATGGCAATGACTTGTGAAGAAAATCAGCAAAGTGGCAAATGCTCTGCTATTGCTCTAGTAACATATTTATTCTGCATGATGTGGTAGAATTTGGTTGCCAGCAAAAGTCAGTCCATTTCCCCTTGCAAATATAGCAGGAATCTGAGTTTTGCAGCCTCACACTAAGCCTGGTATTTATGTTTCTTCTCTGTGCAGTGATGGTACAACATAATTTTCCTGAGAATAATTATCCATCAAAAAATGAACAAGCTAGTGCCCAGAACGGACAGTTCTCTGCTCTCTGTTTTCTGTTTACTACTTCCAATAAACTTGATGATACATCTTATACAGCAAGCTACAATTTTTTTTAATGATGATCACATAAAATCATCCATTGAACAATAAACTCTGGCCATTATCTATCTAGATGTAAGCACTGAAGCACCTGTACTGTTAATCACTTTTATGTGACTATTATGTGAACAGAATCCCATGATAAGGACTTGGCTGAGGAACTAAACATGGGGACCAAACCAAAATGATCATTGGAAGGTGCTTAATGGCTGCAAATGTAAGGCTTTATGTGTCTTTATTAAATGACATTATGCAAAAAGAGATGCAGCTTGACAAAAAGGAACAAAAGTTATAGTGAATAGCTGAGAAATGTGACAGAAAACAAGAAATATATGTAGTCTCTTAAACATAATTTAATATTAGGTTTTCAAATAGGAAGAATCAGGGAAAGAAACTAAGAATTGTCGGTGTACAGCCAAGTAAACTGTCTGTTTTTTATATAACTATAAAAACATTTTAAAGCTTGTAACCCTGGAGCGTTGTTGCATGAATAACAGAGGTAAGAGCCTCTGTAGTTAAGCCAAGTCCAATTATCTGAACAAGAAACTTCCTTGTGTTCACTGGGAGATGGATGAACTAGTAAATGACTAGTGACCACATTTGTATTTAGTTCAGAAGATTTAATTATCTAATAGTTATAGAGACATAAGAAACAGAGAACAGTACAAAACATTGTTTAGAAGGTTGGAGTGGCTGACGTATGGAGAAACATCAAAGAAACTAAGCACATGCACCTGGTTAAACAGTGTTTAAGGAAACATTCAGCATGAAGTCTAAGATGAAAATACTAAGAAGGAAGGAAATTATACAGAAGCCCACAAGAATTGCTGGGAATAACTAAAAAAAAAAAAAAAAAAAATTAAAAAAAAAAAATTCAACAAATAGATATCCCAGGTTGACCAAAAGTAATAATTATTAAACAGGAGAATTTTTTTTTTCTCAAGAATCCTGCAGAAAAGCCATTTAATTACTTAGAGAAAAAATGTGAAACATGGTATACGATATGGCAAAATTTGGCATTAAAAAAATTAGACTTGCTTTCCTAGGATAATTTTTCGTCTTTAGTACTGTTATAGAAGTAATTCTATCTATAATTCCGTTGCACCCAAAACATACTTTTTAAAACAGGAAGAATACAGAAGTTTCAATGAAGTGAGACCTGTATGTGGAAATTCAGTAAAGAGATCCAAATAGTTTCACAGATTGCTATACTTTTGGCTTTCCCTCATTTTGGTGAAGTTCCAGGTGGTAAAGCACTGTACAATTTCACCTCTGAGCTTTTTTACTGTTTTAATGGAAGGGGATATTCTTTTATCTTTCTCTGAAGCATTTTATGTAACAGCAGCTAGAAATCAAATGCTTTTGTGCAGTAGTGCCATTGAAGTCTTTTAGCTACTTGTTTAGAGGGCTTTGCTCACCTATTGGAAATAAATGAATTTGCCAGTAGGGCAGGGCCAGGAGGGAATTTTCCTTCCATTAAGGATGGATAAAATTGCTCTTTTGTTCTGCTTCTTTGTTTTGTCTCGTTTCTTACTTGCACTTCTGTAAAGTGTACCTTTGCTAACCAGCACATGGGAATTTAAGTTTCTTTTTGGGTCCTGGCAAGGAATAGCTCTTCCTTGATCCTTCCTGCTCTCTACTAGTGGCACACTGAGGTTGTGTTGTTTTGTTGTGTGTGGTTTTTTAAATTAAGTTTTTTCTGTTGTACTGAGTGGTTTTCTGTAGCTCACAGAAGAGATCTTCTGAGCTCATGCTTCAGCTTCCTTCAGGTTTTTGGGGAAAAGCAGAAGAACCATGATTGTCTTATATTTTCAATTTCTGTCTCCTTAAAATACAGCCAACAAATTGCAGCAGCAGTGTAGACTGCCTGTATTTAACAACATTACCCAAGCAGATCATTTTGGATTTATTCTGCTTATTCTGAAAGTTCATTTCTCCCAAAAGAATGAAATGCTTGGGAAGTGAAAAAGGGAGCTGATGGCTGTATATAGAGTATCCTGGATGGTTTTAGAGTTCATCATACTTACAGTAAGCACTAATTTGGTGTATAGCTCTTGAATTGATGAAACATTTTCATCTTAATTCTGATGGAGTTAAGGCTGCAGATATATTTCCTATCACACTATTTCTATTCCCACAACAATGTCCAGTCAGAGAAGATCTGGATGCAGAACCGCCAGATTTCAAAGCCTAAAGCAGCATACCTAGTGATTTGGCAGAATGCAGAAATTAATTACATCAAAACAAGTTCCCACGTTAAGGAACAGTCTAAACAATAGAATTGTACTGTAAAGTGTACACAATCCCCATGGTCACAACACTGTCTACATATATGGCTTCTGCTCTATCTATCTATCTATCTATCTATCTATCTATCTATCTATCTATCTATCTAATCTATCTATCTATCTATCTATCATCTCCTGTAAAGTAGGTGCTTGATAAAACAAAAGCTCTTAAAAATACTTGCTCATGTTAAAGAAACAATCTACATACTTGTGTAACAAATTTAACACGAAATACGCAAAATTTGCAGTTCAAATTACATGTGGGAGATCAACGCTGGAATCTGCTACATTAGTCAGAAACATAACATCTTGAATGGAAGAAGGGAGGTCTTGCATCTCAGATGGGTTGAAGATTCTAGTGTCTGATCAATTAGTTTTGGTAATAATATAAATTATTAACAAATAATAGATAAAGGTTAGAATCAAGACAAAAGCAACAAACCTTTTCAGGGTCATGGAAACTGATAGTGTTTATGAGTAGTTTAGTTTTAACTATTCATGAAAATATTACTGGAGAATAAATTTCACTTCACATTGGATTTCTTTTTTCATGTATCACAGTTCCTTCCTCCACTCATATTTTACATTACATTTTTCATGTAATTATAGGAAGATAACTTGATGTACCATTCTCTGTCATATCTGACTGAGCTGTGCACATTAAAAAACTCTGCAGCTTAGTGGAGAGCAAAAATGAAAAAACAACAGAGTAAGTCACATAGCTAAAGTCTTTGATCATATATTGAAATAAAATGAATTTGAGTTATATGTAATCCTTGAGCATATGACATTAGTTTGTTTGGCTGCAGATCTCCTTTGTGCATTGCTGTTTTTCATTTAGAACATTTTGCCACGTATATATTTATTCTTTGACAGAGGAAGAGTTTTAAAATTCTTACCAACATATATTTTCTCCTCCTCCTCACATCTGTTATGGAAAGAAACAAACCAAACGAAACCTCAGCTTTTTGGGAAAAAAAAAAAAAAGTGTAAAACAGAAAAAAAAAAAATCCCATCATTAAAATACAAACAAGACATGAAATGCTGGAAATGACCCGTCAGATGTTATGCTCAATGACACTTAGGTTACCAGAGTTTCCACTTCAGCAGAACACGTGGGACCAGTGTAGGATATGCTGGGAATTGGGGTTTGTGAAAGACAAGGTGTGTATAAAGGTGTGAAGGGCTGCAGCACGTGCTTGGGAAGTGAAGTCACACAAGGAGTGGAAGGAAAGTCCTCTCCCTTCATGCACCTATGTGCAGGGATTTGTATGCAAGGCTTGTCCTGGAGGGAAGCGCTGCTGTCACATTACCCGGGGGCTCGCACAAGTTGGTGCTGGTGCCCAAATGAGCGCAGCAGCTCTTGCCTGCAGCTCCAATGGGTGTTGGATGTCGAAGGCGAGGTTTTATGGATACAAAAGGAGAAGCAGAGGGTGCTTTACTCCATCTTCAGCTCTGCTGCACACCATGCCCATGTACTGAAACTCCAAGGGTGAATGCCTTGTCATTTTAGAAGTCCTCCTCAGCCTGTGGAGGATTTGTGTGCAATTTTCACAGGGGCAGTGAAGTGTGACCCACTGACTCCTTGTTCCTAGAGCTCATGCTCAGAAAATGATCTGGCAGTGCTTCTTTTTCCCTGCTCATCATTGTCAAAGGCTGTGATGCATCACTTAGACCTGTGATAAAATGTCACATTATTTGCTTCTTCAAACAACCCCTTCGTGTAACTGACTCTTATTGCATTCTGCAAAAATAGAGTTATAGAACACAGCAAAATGACTGTCATTTGGCAGAAATGTTGTTTTATCTTAGATTTTGCTTCTGATTTATGTACAGCAACAAACCCAAAACAGTTAACAGAAATCAGTGTTCAATGACCAGGTCAATCAAAATATTTGAAGAAAAGCTTCACTATCCTGTCAGCTTTTGATATCTTCTTTTATAGATATTTATCTATCCTTTTTCCCACATTTATATCTTACCTGGTAATACATTAGCTTAGTTAAAGAGTTTTGCTTTGAATTTAATTCCATCATCATTATGAACAATGACCTTTCCTTTTAACTTTAGTTCCTTTACATCTGAAACAAAGATGACACATCAGTAATATGTAACTGAATTATGACATTTTTATTCTGTAGAGATATGAAAAGAGGTTTTTAACATTTCTTTCACTGCTCAAAAATTTCGGCCAAAATTCCAGAGGCAAATAGGTACTTTGGAAGCCACAGAGGTTTTGTAGAATGAGGCCATTTGAAATCGATTTGCACAACAAACCTTGAAAGATACATAAAAAAGTCCCCCCCCAAAAAATAACCAACCAACCAACCAAAAAAAAAAATCTCTACATTTACAGGAAGAGGAATACATCTTTGATTTAAAAAAATAAAAATTCTTTGTGATGCAGTATTTCTCTCTATGATTCAGCTCTGAAGACATGTTCACAGGCAGAGTAATCTTAATCTTGTAGTCCAAGTCAATGGAAAAGATCTTGCATTTCAATCTCCAGATCAGCTCAGGGGTGTTAAAAGATTGCTGCCATCTGACCTGAGAGCCAGTCGATACAGGCACAGGATTTTAATTGTTTGAGGAATGTAAGTTTTGCATTGGAGCCTTGCCCAGTGTGACAAATATTCTCCACATAGCAGCAGCCCTGGCTGCAGGAGTGTTTCCCTGTGCCCTTCCCCTGCCCAGAGCTGTGTCCAGTTTTGAGGCTCACAGGGGTCTCTCTGTGCAGTGGTGGGGAGCGTTTGAGCCTAGCACCTCATCCCCTCTTGACTGTTCCTCCTCTGCTTCCTTTACTGTGGGTGTTGCAAAAGAGCATCAGTCACCTCAGCCACAACCTTGAATTCTGGGTGCCCTTTAGGTCATGGCAATATAGGATAGATATGAAGCTCTCAGTGTACAAAGGAGGGCAACAAAGATGGTGAAGGGCCTTGAGAGGAAGCCGTGTGAGGAGCAGCTGAGGTCACTTGGTCTGTTCAGCCTGGAGGAGACTGAGGGGAGACCTCCCTGCAGTTACAACTTCCTTGTGAGGGGAAGAGGAGGGGCAGGCACTGATTTCTTCTCTGTGGTTCCCAGTGACAAGGCCTGAGAGAACAGCCTGAAGTTGTGCCAGGGAAGGTTTAGGTCAGATATTAGAAAAAGGTTCTTCACCCAGAGTGTGGTTGAGCACTGCAACAGGCAGTGGTCACAGCACCAAGCCTGACAGAGTTCAAGAAGTGTTGGATAATGCTCTCAGACACATGGTGTGACTCTTGGGGGACGGTCCTGTGCAGGGCCAAGAGTTAGGCTCAATTATCCTTGTGGATCCCTTCAAACTCAGGATATTCTGTGATCCCTCTTGCAAGGAATAATGTTGCAGTTGCCTTCAAACCCTGGATCAGTATGTTTTGATTCCAAATACACATTGCCTTTCTTCTTCAGCCTGTTTACATTGATATCTGCTGGATTATCAAATTCCACTGGAATATCTATTTTCCTCAGTCTTGTCCCCATAGCCCAACACAGTATCATTTTATTAAGGATTTTCTTTTTGCACTTTTTTTTTTTTCAATTCTTAAGCCTACTTCCTCTCTCCTTTTCAAACATTTTCCCTTCTGTCCCTTTTTTTCATTTGTGTGTGCATTTCTGGATTTATTAATTTTCTCAGATCCTCTTCTACTGCTGGCTAAGGAGCCCAGCTTTCAGCAAGTTAGATTCTGGAGTTATTACAACTGTTTTCTAGCAAGTGGTGCATCAGGTGCATCATTAAAGATAATGAGAGACTTTCATGGATACAACAGCATGCCAAGAAGCCTGTAGGCATTATCAAAAGATAAGTTGAAGATGAAAAGAAAAGAAGCAGCACAAAACCCAATTAATTTCCAAAATAATTAAGGATTTGAAAATATTTTAAAAACATCAATAACAAAGAACAGTAATTTTAATCACCAGAAAACTTCAACAAGAACTTCGCCATTTGGTCTACTACCAGTTACAGGTAGGTTATAAAATTGCCTATGAAAATTTCCTATTTAATTGCAAAAATCAAAATAATTTCTGTTCATGTCTATTTGTTAAATAAATTATTCTGTCAATCAATCTCAGGGTGTGTTTTTAAACTTATGATGTCTTTTACAGACATAAATGGTGGTAGTCTCCTTTCTACTTCTCCGTTGGTATATTTATTTTTCAGGAACAGATTCTCATTTGTTTTTCACATACCTACCTATTTCAGCCAGTAGTTAAGAGGGTTTTTGTCTGCGTGATTTTTGGGTTTTTGTTTTAAAAAGCTTCATTTGAAAATTCACTACTCCCTCCACCCCAGCTCTGTTATCATTTTGTCCTCTCCTCAGTGATCTTTTCTATTCTATTTCTAAACCATTTCAGAGCACCTCCTCTGTAATTCCTATTTGCTCTTCTATTTTTCCACTCTGCTACATCCTCATTTCAGTGGAGATTTTTTACACTTCCCCTGAATCATAACTCTCAAGAACAGACGGATAGGGACAAACCATTCAATAATGAAACTAGACTTGCTTAGACTGATTACTTTGTACTCTCTGTGACCTTAGTTTTTTCAAATGGACGATTCCCTCAATGTCTTATTCTGAAAAACAAACTCAATATAAAAGGTCATCCTGAACTGATTGCAGGATCAAGAGTCCTAGCAAATGTGGGCTAACAAAAAATATCTAACTGATTTCCATCCCCAGTAACTTCAGCCTTAAAAAGAGAATATAAAAAAATATTTATTGTTGCATTCCTTAAGTTTCAGAGCTACCCTCTTTCAGTCACAGAAGTTTCCATATTTTTTATTTTTTAACTGGTAAATGAACATAGTAACTATAGACTGCTATGAGGAATTACTGAAACAAGTAATTTTCTGACCTATCAAAAAATTTATCGGTAAAGTAATGTAACCCAAAGTAAGTTAAAGAAGTGAGACCACAGTTTCTCTGTAGACATTCTGTTGTATAACTCTGGTTATTCTATTCTGGTGAAACTGAAGCTGTAATAAATCATGGCATCTTGCAATGGCAGTTTCAAATGAACATGTTTATTGGGACAGACAAGTACATCACTAAGAGTGTTATTTACTTCAGGTGCTGATTTACAGTACCAGCTGGTGGATTTAAAGACTGACTGCAGCTGAAAACTATGGGAATTTTTCAAATCATACACCAATATGAGCAAAACCAGGGGCATCATAACATAAGTAATGCAGATATTTAACTAACAGCACAGAAACCATGAGGTTTGAGAGAAAATTCTCCAACAAAAACAGGCAAAAATCCCACTCCAATCTCTAACAACAACAAAACAAATACTTTCAGATTAAAAGTTAATACTGTGATGATAGTCTTTAAGAAAGTTTAAAGAAAGTTTTACTTTGAAAAATCAGAGACTGAACTCTAGAGGCCTGTTAATTTTCATAGATTTCTTCATATATATGCCCAAAGCACCTCTAATCTCTATTTTTCTCAAGTAAGTAGAATGTTTACCAGCAGGCCAAACACAAGTGTGAGACGGGATTTTTTCCTTCACCATGGAATATAGGGAACCAACTCATGTGGAGACCTGGGGAATCAGCCTGATACAAAGGGTGGTTTTGCCACCAGCAGGATAAAAAAAAAAAAGCCTAACCCTGACCCCCACAACCCATAATAAATCAATGGACTAAACAAAAACCTTACAAAATAAAAGCTCATACCAGAACACACACAGGTGATGGGCACACAGTGTGAAATGTACTTTAAGGTGGAATACTTCAGGAAGACAGGATGACAGGATGTTGTGGGAGCTCCAATTTCTAGAATTGTTGTGATTTTATCAAATAGGGATATTTAGTTTAAAAAAAAAATAAATCTGCCTCAAGAGTTCATTAGTAGCCTCATGGGAGGAAAACACCTCTTCTAAAGGAAGGAAAGGAGGTGAAAGCTACCTCATAAGTGAGAGAACTGTTCAGTAGCCTCATCCATGCCCCCGTCCTTCAAGATTAAGAACCATTGTGTGGTGCTGAGACCAAATGTAAAACAGTGACCAGAACAACCAGATGAGAGAGACTATGTCACGATACTGAGAGGAGTTTTTTTGGTTATTCCAGCATCAAAAAATGAAGGATGATGCAGTTAAAAGTCTCCTCCTAAGGGAGTTAATCCTCTCTGACAACTAGTTCAGGAATCATGAAGCCTAACTGGAACAAAGTCAAAGATATTAAAGATATATGGACAATACTAATGCTGCCTTTTGGCCACTCCTTGTTTCATCTTCAGTATAAGCTGCTTTACTAATTAATCTGTACAGTCATGCATTTTCCTCATAGGAGACTGACATGACGACAATCCTCTTCTGTTGTAAGTCAAGGAGATGAGTATAAAGCTGATATTATGAGACCTTCAGCTTCAGCACACAAGATTTGGCAGTGACTTACAAATACTGCAAGATTAATGTGCAACTCTATAAACGGTTCACATGAAAAGCAGAATTATAATTTCTGTTTCTTTTTATAGATGACATACGACAAAGCAACACCACTGGCGAGACACAAAGTTCCAAGCAAAAAAGCAGCCCCCCAAAGTGAAAAATCCCTACAGTATTGTTCTGGTGTTGTGGGTTAACCTTTCCTGGCTGTCAGGTGCCCAGCAAGATGCTCTCTCACCCACCTCCTCAGCTGGACAGGGAGAAAATATGACAAAAAGCAGATGGGCTGAGGTGAGGACAGGCTGATAGCTCACACATTATGACAATTATTGCCATAGGCAAAACAGATTCAACTTGAGAAAATTAATTTAGCCGATAGAGCTTCATGGTGTTCTCCACCATAGGTTCTTCTCACAGGCTGCAGTTCACAAACTGCTCCAGCGTGGGTCCTTTCCACAGAGCCCAGCCTTTCAGGAACAGTCTGTTCCAGTGTGGGTCCCCCATGGGCTCACAGGTCCTACCACAAGGCCTGCTCCTCCTGGACACCCCTCTACAGACCTCAGCTCCCGCCTGGATCCTGCTCCAGTGTTGCCTCTCCATGGGCTGCAGTGGCCTTCAGGGCACATCCGTGTCCTCCTCTGTTCTCCACGGTCTGCAGAGGGGATATCTGCTACACCGTGGCCCTCCATGGGCTGCAGGGCGACAACCACTGTCACCACAGCCTTCACCACAGGTGCAGGGGAATCTCTGCTCCAGGGCCAGAAGCACCTCCTCCTCCTTCTCTTCCTCCTCCTCCTCCTCCTTCTCTGAACTGGGTGCCTGCAGAGCTGTTTCTCTCATGTTTTATCACTCCTCTGTCCACTGCAGCACAACACTTCTTTCTTAAATCACAGAGGGGCCACCAGTGTTGCTGCTGGGCTCATTTTTGGCCGGCTTTGGTCCATAAGAGATGACCAAAACTGATCAAAGCCAAAGACTGCAGTTAACCTGATATCAAGCAGTACAAACTTCTGAAATGTACTGGGGTACAGTTTGTCTTTTAAATCATCTTCCACATTTTAACTTTCATGCAGGGCTTTTTGGTACTCAAGATCAAACGTAGAATAACAGCTCACTAACGATTTCTTTATTTTCTAAACCAAAACAGGTGAAAAAAACTAAGGAAGCAAGCAGTTGTACAACTATATTTATTATTCTAGGTCAGAGGACAGATAACAACAGCCAAATAAAGAGGGCAACTTTCACAAAAACAGACCTCAGTTGAAGGGAACGGGTGGGTGAACAATTTATAAATGTGTTTTATATACATGAGAGCATTTTTTATACCGATTAAGTTGTCCTACAGGAGAACTGGCAGATCCTGAAAATGAGAGTATTGAAAGGACAGCAATCAGACCAGTGTAATTCAAAGGGAAGACAGTTAATTCAATAAACTACCAATCTAATCAGACATGCATCAACGTTAAGGGGAAAAAACCAGGGAAAAATTGCAAACTGACTAAAATGCTGTTGCCAAAGGGTAAGTATGAAGGAGAGACAGAAGAATGAGCATGAAAATAATCAGAAAGGCTGGCTATACAGAAAGAAGAGGGTTTATAAACACAATAGAAAATGAAATCAAAGGGAAGCAAAAGTCCCTTATTCAACAGGAAAGGAGAACAAAAAAGAGATTATGCACAAAAAAATATATTCAATGTTTTCTTTGAATTTTTTCATTATAAAAGAAAGAAAGGGCCAGGTAGTTTTTGACCAGATACGAAGTTCACAAAACGAGTTTTATCAAAAAGATAATTATGTCAGGGAGAGTTTGAAAAGAGCAGGGTAAAGAATATTTAGATAAATGAATGGAATATGTCATAAGAACCTGATAAATTTGTCTTTAAATGCCTAAAAAAAATCTAACAAAAGAGATTTATAAAATATTAGTGGTTTTCTTCAAGAGATCACAGAAGGCAGAAGACTTAAAAAAGGGGAGGAATGTGAAATTCTGTATCAAGTCTTAAGATGTGAGTGGAAAGGAATGTAAACGAATTACAGCTCATGGCACCTACCTTGAGGAATTAGGACAGAAAGAATTATCAATCTATTTATATTGAAAGAGAATAAATTGAAAAAGGCAGACAGTAGTTTTGTCAAAGTTCAGATAGTGCCAAAGCAATCTTATTTTCTCCAAGATGGAACATGTATCAGGTTAACTCAGAATATGTAACTGACTTAAATAAGGTTTTTCCTATTGCCCTGAGGGACATTCTCAAAAGAAAATCAAAGAACCACAATCCAGATAAAAACGCAGAGCAGCACTCATTGCTTTATAAACTACATGTCAAGTACTTATTAATGCTTCCTTCATAGTGAGAGGGTCTTTCATCAATGCAGCAGCAAGAATAAAAGCAGAACGTGACAATAGGTGTCAATGACTTCAAATGTAATGTCACTGGGAAAGAACTCACAGCGGAAAGGCAAAAAGGCTCCATGGGGGAAAAGTGAGCCTGAATGGTTAAAGAAAAATCCATATGGAAAGACAGACTAGAAAAGAAGAAAGGAAAAATTACTCCAGGTATATGGATAATGCACACTGTACACAGGCAACGGAAGGGGTCATTGATACAAACATTGTGCTGTGAAGTTGACTAAATCTGCCCATTTGATGCCTAATCCAATAAACTGTGAAGACTGTGGCTTTCAGATGCTTACTCTCTTTATAACTAATTGCTTAAATTTGGTGAGGGAATGCTGTAGCACGAGCTTCATATGTAGCCTGTTAACAGAGCTGCTGCTAACATTAGATATTCTGTTCTTCATCTCTGCAATCAATTTGTTACATCTCTCTCAGTTTCATCTGGAAGCAGACTGCTTAAAAGTAAAGTGATATAAAGTGTTTCCCAGCAACTACTTCATCACTTCCAGTGACCTTCAAATTACATTTAACATTTGTCTTGGACAAAACTGTAAGGCTGCTCAGTGTTGTGGACAGGAAGATTCATCTGGTACTGTTAACCTGATCAATAGTGAAATAAAAAGTCAACTGAGCTTACATTTTTCCAACCCCAGGAGAAAGTTAAAAAACACATTAGTTGGTTTAACAAAATGATAGCAGACAGAGAATCAGTATCCAAAGTTATAAATGATAGTAGCTCAGTAAGCCCTGTACATCATATACAGTCATAAACTACTCACACTGTATTAGTTGAAGGGCAATCTCTCTTTTGTTTCTTTCTTCAATAGTTCCTTTGATTTGTCCCCCAGAAAGAAAACAAAGATAAAAACACCCCCAAAACCAACCAACCAATCAAAGAAAAAGAGGCTGTAGGGGTCAGAAGCGTACAATTATTATGAATGACATAAAAACAGAAGGTGTCATGGGCTTGGGAGATTTATTCTATGAGCTTTAATTATCCAAACTACGCGTCCATTAGTAAGATTTTTGGTGCAACAGAAGTAGATCAGTAGACTGAAACAGATGGTCGTAAAGCTCCTGAGCTTTATTCCTCTTCTTTCCTATGCTGTTTTCAGAAAAAAATGTTGTTCAATCTTCCTCCTTAATCCACATTTACATCCACTATACATGACCCCAGTGACGATGTGGTAAACTGAGAGAGTTTAAACAACAGAGTGAGTTGACTTCCAGCATTTCTATAAGGTACAAGCAGATGTGCAGACTGACTTCTTTGGGAGTCTTTGCACCAGGACTGCTTAACCCATGGTCACCTACAGATGTTCTGAGCACAAGAAATGCATCTTATTCTTTCAGGATGCAAGGACTGCTTTGTCCTCTATGCTCCTTTTGACCTCCCCTAAATATTAGTACGTGGCTTTTGCTGCTGCCTCTGTTAGCCCTCAGAAAACATCATAGGTCTAAACCTGAGCAAGCTGCTGCAGAGACAAAAATTGACAAGTGTTGCAGTGTGAAGTTTGAAAGAAATGTTTAAAGGAGGATGCTGGCAAAGGAAGGTGTTATTTACTGTTTCATTGGATAGCAGAAGATAAATGGAAAAAGAGACTGTAAATGATCGCTGCTGCTTAGTGGAGACAGACTTCATAAGGGCTAGGGAAGTAATAGGAAGCGCTGACTGCATAGTCTCCAGTGTCAAGGGGTTTGCTTTATGTCTAAGAAATCCTTCTCTTTTCCTTCAAATGATATGTTGTGTAACATCCATCCAAATTTACAACTTTCCATGGCAATTAACAAATAGTGCTGTGCCAAAGTATCTGAAGCCACTAAGAGGAAGACAACACCCATCCACAAGACACCATCACCCCAAGACTGTATTCCTTTTCCAGACAGCCTTCACATCCAAACTCTTCAGTCTCAAAAGCTGTCTCTGTCCTTTTTCTGGAATAACCTGGAGGTCAGTGTAGGCCTATTCCCACAGACAACGATGGAAAGTTGGCTTTGCAGCCTTTCACCCTTGCAAAGACCCAAGGCAGACTGACCACAGCCCTCAGGATTAGGATGGGGCATCAACATCCCACAGCACAGAGTTCCTGCCCCATCTGTTCGCTACCTCACCTCAGGGAACACACATACCGACTGTCAGGGAGATCATAAATGTCTGAGTAAGAGGAAAACCTGCAAATGAAGAGGAAGGGGTTCAAATAGCAAAAGCTTTTTCCCTAAGTAGGCAAATCTGGTCCGTTACTTGCACAAACCATAGCTGTTAGAAGGATCTGAATGTGACCTAGACTTTCACGAACACATGGCCTGAATTACACAAGTTCCAGCAAGATAACATAAGCAAATAGTAGCTAGCATCTTACACCCAAAATCTTGTAGCAGGCAAAAGGGAACTAACCATTTTTAGGACTAAGGATTTTTGGTTAACTCAATTAGTATTTTCACACTCTACTAGTCCAAATAATCTAATAAAGGAAAACTTCAGTAATCTAGTTTAAATTGTTATATAAAAACTATCTACTTCTTTTCTCTGTTACAATTGTTTTTCTACCCAGATTTGAGCCCATCTGTGTTACACAACAAGGCAGAATAAGACACTTAGGTGTGTCTTTAGGAAGAACTTAATGACTGATTTGCTGGTCATTGGCCAGGATTGAATATTTCCACTGATACCAAACTGGAAACTAAATTAACATTGTAAATAACATGGTGCTGCTGTTGTGGATTTATAGTATCTTGTGTTCAAAGAAATAATTTTGAATTATTATGCTCAGTTCAACAGAGATGGAGTCAATTTTCCTCTAAGCAGACCATATGTTTTGACTATTTACGAGCAGTGCTTGCACAGTGTTAAGAATGTCTCTTTTCTGACTCTGCTCCCCGCAGCAAATCGATGGGGAGTGGGCAAGGCACTGGGAGGGGACACAGCTGGGACAGCTGAACCCAGCTGACCAAGGAGATAACCCCCCATATGATGTCGTGCTCAGCAATAAAAGTTTAGGGAAAGGATGTTTGAGCTTGTGGCATTTGTCTTCCCAAGCAACCATTAATGCATAATGGAACCCTGTTTCCCAGAAAGTTTCTGAAGACCTGCCACTGACGGCAGGTAGTGAATAAATTCCTCTTTTTGCTTTGCTTGCACATGCACATGCTTTGCCTGTCAAACTGTCTTTATCTCAAACCATGAGTTTTCTGCTTTTGCTTTTCTAATTTTCTCCTCCCTCTGAGGCTGTAATGAGCGAGGAACTTCATGGGTGCTCACTTGCTAACTGCAGTCAACCCACTGTTACCATCTAGCATTCCAAGTAATTAATTATAATACTTACACAATATCTAGATCAGAAGACCGTACCTCGTTTTGGAAATACATTGAAATTAGAGGAGTTCAAGCAGTTTTGTAACGTTTTGAAGAGCTTTTCAAGTGTGAGAGTAAAGCAGCAATCAGACGATGCAAAGTTTTCTCCAAAGACTGTGAGAAGTTTGTTGGAGATATAAAATCATAGAATGGTTGGAAGGGACCTTAAAGATCATCTAGTTCCAACCCCCTGCTGTGGACAGGGACACTGCTCTATTTTCTTCTGAAAAAGAGGATGAAGTGCAGTTGAGTCTTTTGCACCATAGTCAAAAAAACAGGAGAGATGTCAGTTGGTATTATTTATATGCAAGCAGACAATCACTATCAGTGTCAACCAGGACCACTTTTACCATAGAAAATAGAGAAGATACTACAGCGTAGCTGAGTCTCAGAGCAGTGTGAAATCAGGCTGAAAGGAAGAGATATGACTCAGAGTGGGAACTTTTCGTGCCTGTGAGATGCTATGAAGATGATTTTCTTTGAGATCCATGTCTCTGTCCTCTAGCCTGGTGGCATGGTGTGCCTTTGGGGAGAAGTAAAAGAGATTTTTCTCTAAATCTTTATCTTTGAAGCCTTCTTCATGTCGTTAATTTGGAATGCTTTTAGGGAGGACTTCTGAGTTATTTGGAACAATTTGCTAGGCTTCAAGTGTTATTTAATCACAAGTAAACTGGATGTAAAAAGGCTTGACTAGTAATTTGAAGTTTTCCATCCTGGTTGCCTTGTCTCATCCAAGGCACTATTAACAATTTCAGCAACACTAAGTTATCATTAAAGCTCTGAGCAGCTGTTACAATGCTATTTTATTTCTTATAGTAGAAAACAATATAAATACCAGTGGTAGAATTGTTTTAGCATCACACAGATGATGGTACACAATCTAAATTTGACATTCCTATGGGGGAACAGAAATTATGCTGTCCTGGTACATAACTACAAGTGTGCACAACATGAATTTCTAAATAATCATAGGACAAATCAATTCAAGAGTAACTATTAGTAGCTGCTAAACTGCCAAAGTTGCTATTAAAACTGATAATCCAATTAAACAAGCAAACAAAAAAGATACAATAAAAATTAGTAACAGTCCTGATGACACTATCTACATTTTTTTCAGGTTTTCTTAGCCATAAGCTGTGTTAACTGGTTCCACAGTCATTATGGTGATCAGGCTTTCTGGAAATCCTTTGATGCATGTTCATTAGACTTAGATACATGTGAGATAGTCATATACTTTTTTTAAAGTACAGTAAAGAAAGAAGATATTTTACTTCATTTTCCCTGCAGAAAAATTTTCCTCACAAACAAAAATACTCATCACAATTGTATCTTCTCTTATACAATAGTGGAATGGGAAAGAATTCTTAAAAGTCCCAAGGCACGTTTTCTTCAACATTTTGACGAATAAGGCAAGGAGTACAGAAATCTGCATATGACTTTGGGTTTAAATACCTCACTGAAAGTTTGCTATTAAAGCTAGGGCAAAAAGTTTGGAACTGCTTTTGAGTTTTAATGAGCTCATTAGCTAAAGGGAGATGATCAAGCATGGTTAAGAAGTTACTTCCACTCCTCAAACTGGCAAAAAGATTCTGGGTAGTATCATGCCCTTCCAACTCAAACCATTCTATGATTCTATGTACCAACAAACACTTTCTGGAAAAGAAGCTGATCATTAACTCTCGGCACAGAATAATTTTCCCCTCTTTTCCATGTGTGTCTAACTGGATAGCTGAGTTGAAATGTGTAAAGTTTTTGGCTCTTGGCCACACACCGAACCTTGCACAGCAAAACTAGCAGTGAAATTAGCCTTCACTTAGAAGCTCTTTCTATTCCAGTCTAAATTACTATCTCCATCCTATGATTTCTGTATGTTTTTGGTACTCAGGGGAAGGAAACCTCTCTTCCTACACTCCTTTTCACAAATATGTAAATCAGCCAAGCCAATTTCAGAAACTCTGCAAATGTATCCCAGCAGCAATTCAGTGCTTACAACTTGAGTCACTTACATAAGGTCCTAAATACGCTCTGGACAATGTAATTCCAGTTTTGGTTCAACAACGACACTGTGTTTTGTACCCCACTTCACATTTAATTTTACTGTTGGATCCTACTTTCTGATACAGCTCTTCAAATTTTGTTTACTTTACATATTAGAATATCCCACTAAGATTTAACATATCTTTTATTTGAAACTTTTATGTTTGAAAATTTGTGATTATACATCTTCATTTATCACACTCTTGGTGCATTTCCAACATTGATATAAGTAGGGCAATATTTATTTTACTTCATTCATAATAGAGCTGGTGTGATTATTTGCACTGAATTTTTCTCCAGGTTTTTTTTTTTTCTTATTTTTCTTATTTTTTAACTGTGCTGCCCCATTGCAGGGTATTTCTCAAGAGATGTGTAGTAATAGCAGGTGGTTTTAAGATATATAAAAGGTCATCACTTTAGTTTTTTCTCTTTTCTTTTTTCCTCTCAAAATAAAACCTTTTCCTTTTAGTCCACACTGCACCTCTGTGAAACTATATTGTGAGCAGTATTTTATCACATTCATTCTTTGTCAAGGGTCATTTACACAGCTGAGGTAACTCAACAAAGGAAAAATGCATCACAGAATATGGATTCCAGTTCTGGGTTTATTGCATGTTAGATGGCATTCAAATGTTTAAAATTCACAGAATTATCATATCTCATTGCTCCCTATCCCCACAGAAACAAATGGAAGCTTGGAAGAAAAATTGAAATTTTTGATTTTTGTTTTTTTGGGGGGGTTTTGTTTTAGTACTCTGAGAGATGGAAATTGCTTGCAGCTTGCCTTGAATGTGGAAAAAATTGCTCACCACCTGTATCTGTTCATAAATAATGAATTAATAGCTAATTTAAGCAGAATTTTATACAACTTTTCTTCAAGGGACTGGAGATAGGAACGTTTGTAGATTCTCACCGTTATAACATTTCATTTTCACAAATGCGTATGATTTTAAACATCCAGCTTTTAAAAGCTGATGAGAAGTTATGACCTATCTACCGAGCTGCCAGGAATGACTAAATAGTTGCTGTTAGGCCTGTTCAGCTGTTAGGCAGAATTCATTATAATGCTTTTTATGGCTCTTTAAATTGAAATGTTTTGCCTCAGCTGTGGTAAGATAACTGGACATACAGAGCTTTGGTAGCTCTTTCACCAGGAAATAACTTAAGGCTGCTGCAACTTGCTTGTTTTACATTATGCTCCCATATTCTTATATAACCGCTACTGTAAAATTTTTTTGCTGTCCTTTTTTACATATCCAGTAAAAGCATTGCTTTCAAATTATTTCTAGTACTAAGATAGAATATTCCACCGAAACAATAAGACATGTATATTGAAGCTTGTTACCTGTGTAATAAATGATTGTAATTGGTAAGCGGCAGAAGTATATGTCACAGTCAAAACTGTGAGATAAATAAAGTAGGCTCACTTCTAACTATTATAATAGTAAATATACTGGTATAAATAGACATTCTTATAAAAATGAAAAGTATAAACACTATAAAAAAAGTATAGACAGTGCATAAAAATTACATTCTTATGAACCTGGAACAGGCATTTCATCTCACTTCTGTGCAGCATCATAATTTCCCATCCCACTTAGTCAGATTAAAGCAAAAGTGGTGATTCTGGGCCTTTCTGTGCACACAACTGCGAATTTTGGCTCTCCATCTGTGGGAGCTGTGGTAATTGTAGGTAAGTACTTAGTGTTAGCACAGAAAAGAAAAAGAAAGCAGTAGAATTATGGACATAATGGGCAGGGTACAGAAATATTCCCCTTGGTGACATTCCACCTTTAGGATAGCTTGTAGAGATTGTGAAATCACAGTCTTTCAATAATCCTTCAAATACTTTAAATACAACCACTTAAATTATGCATTAATTTTTTTCAACAATAGGACTAACATAATTTAGTCCATGTTCTGTCAAAAACCTTGGGATGAACCTCAGGGTTTCACATAATTTTACTCTATCACTCCTAATCCTTTCCTAAACCTCATTTATTAAGCAAAAGCAGTTTTCAGAGCCCATCAGCACACCGATACGAAACCCGAAAGTTCTCCATAATCAGGTGGGGCCTCCCAATTCCAGGGTCTGTTAGCTTCTCTTCAGTAAAGGGATGCAAAAGTGGAACGGGAATCTGTTTTGCCTTCTCAATTTTTACATGAACCTGGCAGCAGTTAACAGGATATAAAATGTTCTCCCTTCCTCACGGCAGTGAGCAGTTACCACAAATAAAAAAAAATGAATTTGTCACTGTGTCCAAAACAGTGTCATTTCTGTTTTTCACCAAGCAAAGTACATAGGGCTGGCAGTACAACTAAAAGAATCAGTTTTCCCTGGGACTTGCCTCCCCTCAGCTTCTGTCAGCCAAAACCCATCATTATTTGCAGAGGAAGGAAAAGAGCACGAGTATAAACAGACCCTGAGGTAAACAGGGCTTTGGCAGGAATAAGAAGACCTTTCCAATGCCATTCAGAAAGGCTTAAGAAAGTGTGTTCATACTGAATTAATTATGTTTTTATTGTTTATGGAAAGATTGTGGAAAGAGACATTGTCCGCACTGTAAGAAAGCAGAAGCTGTTAACTTTTCATTCATCCAGCCAAATAATGCAGCTGAAAATGAAGGGAATGCACAAATCTGTCATTTCTACCTTGTACAGCATTCCTTATATCTGGTATATTCTACTTAAAAAGTGAAAATATTCTCACACTTGAGAGCAGGCAGAGAAAGCCAACTATGTCCTGGGCTGCATCCAAAGCGGTGTGGGCAACAGGTGAGTGAGGGGATTCTCTGCTCTGCTCTGGTGAGACCCCCCCTGCAGTGCTGCCTCCAGCTCTGGGGTCCCAGCACAGGAAGGACATGGAGCTGTTGGAGCGAGTCCAGAGGAGGCCACCAAGATGATCAGAGGGATGGAGCACCTCTGCTGTGAGGAAAGGCTGAGAGAATTGGGATTGTTCAGCCTGGAGAAGAAAAGGGTGACCTAGTTGCAGCCTTCCAGTACCTGAAGAGAGCTTACAGTAAAGATAGAGAGACACTATTTGCAAGGGCCTGTGGTGACAGGACAAAGGAGAATGGCTTCAAACTGAGAGTAGATTTAGATTAGATGTTAAGAAGAAATTCTTTCCTTTGAGGGTGGTGAGACATTGGCACAGGTTGCCCAGGAAAGCTGTGGACACCCCATGCCTAGAAGTGTTCCAGAACAGGTTGGATGAAGCTCTGAGATACCTGATCTAGTGGAAATTGTCTCTGCCCATGGCAGGGAGTTGGAACTGGATGATCTTTAGGTCTCTTCCAACACAAACCATTCTGTGTAAGTCTGGTAGAGTTTAAACTGGAGCAGTACAAATGAAAGCCATGTGCAGGCTGTCACAGCATCTGTGTGTCAGTGAAACACCGAGTTCTCCGAAATTGTCGCAGATCACCTGAATGTCTGTAAGTGAAACCTCTAAGAAATGAACACTTGAGAAAGTCAGACCTCCAAGAGGTTAGCTCCAATTCATAACCTGCATGCTTTGCCCTCACTTTGCAATACATTATACTTGGGTATAAATCTTACTTGTTCCTGCCTAGGAGGTGCAGAAATATCGTTATCCCTGTTGTAAAAATAAGATTGGAAATATCTACAGATATGGGAAGACCCCATGAAGTTATGTCAGGTCACATAATGGAAATATTTTAGAGAAAGTGAATATAACACAGTGTCAAAAGATATTTGAAATATTTTTTTTTTACAATATGCAAAAAACAGCTTAGAAATTTAATAAAATTACATAAAAGAATGAAGCCTCACTTATTTCACAAATATTTGAAACACATAATGATACAGCATATGATTTCCAGGAGGAGGTGTACAAAATGCCATTAAATACAAATGATTTGTACTTGAATGTTATTATTTTTTTATATCCTTTCAACTTTTTCTGTATTTTTCAACACTATTTGAACATCCCACTGTTGCTGTCTTCTACTGCTCAGGTATCTGAAAATTTATATAATATTGATTTATGCTTACACTAAGGCCAGAGAGGAAAACACTATCAGATTTTTTCTACATGACAACACCTGAACATATCAGAATTGTTCTGGATTTTTATCTTTCCATATTAAGACTCTGTTGCCTCTTTTCTGTTTCTGTTCCCAGACTGTCTTTATGCACTTGTTTTGCCCTGTCTGCATATTGTGCAGCACAGAGTACAAAAATTTAAGAATTACTTGAAAGTATTGCTAACATTAGCATTATTTTCTCTGCAAGATTACTGAAAAAAAAAAAAACAAAACAACAGCCTAGATGTCATATATACACCACTTCTGCAGTACTCTCTGCCTTCTTTTTCTTCATTTCTGTATGATGTAATTTACCATGATCTTTTTTTGTCAGATTAGCCCTTCACACAGGGAAGGATTCGTGTATATCTTCTCTTTTCTATGATGCCTCCCTTACTGCTCTGCTTAGCGTTAAACAGCTATTCATTTCGAAAGGACTTTTCTCATCTATTGACGCCCTTTTTGCATGAGTATCCTGTTTCTGTGATACATTCTTTCTGCCTAAAAGGGTTTTGAATCCTTAGTAATCTCCATAATGATTTTGAAAGAGATTGCCGGCTGGCATCCTTGCCAGGTTAGTTCATTGCCTAAATACATCAAGATAAACTTCCTGCATTTGCCTATTAGTGGCACGTCTCTCATACAGATTCATGAAAAGCTGCATATGCTATCTCAACTGGCAGAAGCAGAATTAACATTCTGCCCAAAAGGGAATGAAATGATCTCTGGGAAGGAAGAGGAAGGTGTAGCATAAAGAGGCGGATAAGTCTCAGGAGCTCGTGGGAAATGAAGCAGTATTGCAGCTGGAGTCAGCGGACAAAGACGTTCCATAAACGTGCTGAGGGGGGACCGATGGTGCCCAGCAGAGGATCACCAACTGTACCCCGCTGGCAGTGTCAGCGCTTGTCATATCCAAGAGACTATTAAAAAGGAATTTAAAAACCTACTACTACTACTACTGCTACCACCACAAACTGCTTCAATTGATAAAGAAATAGGTATAAGGATCTATCAGCTTTCATGTCTTTCATGACGGAAAGGAACAAATATAAGGAAGAAATACAATGTTTTGTTTCTTTCTTGAATTTGTTAAAACAAGTATATGCCCTTCCCCTTCTTTAAACTTCTTTTTCCACTTTTCTAAATGTAATTCAAAGGCAAACACTTTGAAATCTTACTTTAAGGATCTTGGGTAAATGTCCAATAGCATTTCTATATGACAAGCTCTATATTGTGTATAGATAACATTAATATTTCCTAGTTATTACAATTTAGACCTTGCTACTGTAATTTTCTTTATATAGAGTAATGTCTATAAATGTATATTCCCCCTGCTTTAAGACACATTTCTACTCTTTTTAATCCTTTCATTTTTCTTGGTCACTTAAAGAATATAAGATAGTGCAAAGTGTAGTATAAAACCACTTCAGGGAAATAAAAAAACCCAACAAACTAACAATATTCTGAGCACTTTTATGCAAATGCAATAATATTCTAGGCTTATTACTTGATGTGACTTAGAATAAAAGTCTCTGTGAAATCCTTGTGGTTGAGGCCAACTGGTTTTAAACAAATTGAGAACTGAGCTCTGCATGTGTCAACTCATTTCTGCAGAAATTAACCTGGTTTAACAATAGTATCAAATCTCAAGCTACACAGCTAATGACACTAAAAATCTGAAGGTCTTACACTAAGTGGCTCAAACCCAGAGGAAAATGTCATCCTATATAATCTAATTTAGTTTATTGTTTTACTGTAACAGAAGCTCCGCATCTCTTTAAATGTATTTAAAAGAGATTATGAGAGAAGGAGAATTAAAGCATTAACAGGATTGAAGCAGATAGAAAAACCTCCTATTTTTTTCTTGTGAGCTGATACAGAGTGAGGAATAAAAGAATGTACTGCCAAGAAATGTATTTTTAACTCTATTGCTAACCTTCCAAGCTTCAAACTGTGCAGATTGATAAACACAGAGCCGTGTTTACTTCTTAGGTGGCTTGACTCAGAATACCATAGAAAATTCTACAACATTTGAAAAAATTAACACAGTCCCTCATTCCTCTCTCTGATTGGTCTAGTTTTTCTGCCAGCCTGTGAGAAATTGAGACCATATCAAGTGCTTTTCACAATGATTTTTTAAAGTAAACATTATATACTTTTCATTAGAAAGCCCACCTAAAGCTAGCTCAGAAAGTTACATGGAAGATAACCTCCCACCCGTCTCTGATTTTGTGGGCTTTTATGGATTGAAAAGGAGGAATGAGAATAAGCGGAAGGATTCTGCAAGAGTGAAGGAGACCATAACTTCTCTCTTTGGGAGTGCAAAGGGGAGCACAGGATAGGTTCTGCATCCCTACCTGAGCACAGTCATAAGATATACCCCAGACCAAACTGCCTTTTCTTCAGGCTGCTCCATCCATGTACTCCTGTTAAATACACCACTGAAAACCTGCATTACCAGACACACATTTGTCTCCTGTTTGGAGAGGCACATTCATCTCCTCTCTTTCTCACAAGACTTGCCTATATTGATCTTAATTTTTTGGTTTGGTTTAGTTTTGTTGGATCACAGGATGAGGCTGGAATGAAGCTCAGGAGATCATCTACTCTGGTATCTTGCCTAAGGCAGGGACTCCAATAAGATCATAGCAGCTTACGCTGGGCTTCACACAGTCAGGTCTAACGAGCACCAGGCAGCGATAGATAATCCCTTCCCTCAATTCTTTGGCTGTGCTGCTCTAGATACATCCCAGGATGCTGCTGGTTGTCTCTGCTGCCAGGGCAGGCTGCTGGCCCGCACTCAGCTCACCATCAGCCCAAGATCCCAGTCCTGTTGACAGAGCTGTTCCCCTGTCTGCCCTGTGAGAGGCCCTTCTTGCTTGTAGGTAACTGTAGAAACTCTCTGCTGCTCCATACAAATGAGGCAGTTTGGTCTCACTTGCACCTCAGCTGCAATCTGGACTCCTTGAATGCAACTTAAACACCTGTGGTTTCAATTTGGAGTAGGAGGGTAGCTTTGGAATAAGGTTCTTGACCTTCAATAGCAACTGAACTTTGTCTCACACTGCAAAGAGTGCCAACAGGATCGTTTTTGGATGAAAGCGAGAGGAGAGGTGAACTTAAGAAGCTTGCTAAGTGCACTGTAGCTGCTTACAGAGATTCATGTCACAGAGGTCTCCTGAAGTGAGAATTACAAAACTCAGCACCTGGAGAAAACTGTTCCTAGAGGCCTGAGTACTCACTAATATATACATATTGTTTTATTCAAAGCTTGATACTTACTGTTACAAATGGGAAAGATCATAAAAATCAGCGTTTACAAGAGACTGGGCTCTTTTTGGAGCATGAAAACTATTTGGTATCATACTGACAGAAATATATGACCTTTTATTCCTGTAATCAAAAAAGTAGTTGAGAAATAGTTATTTCTGTACATATTTTTCCCCTTCTATAGGCAGAAACAATAAAACGTAGTAAAGCAATGTTACTCTCTGTTGATTCAAATCCTAGAAAACTTAGTTATCTGAAATATAACACTGTTAACATGTGTTGAAAGGTGTCATTGAGAATGAGACATAAAACCCAGAGATTATGTTTTACAGCTACTGTTTTAAACATTCATTTACCCCCAAAAACCATCACAACTTAAGGAGACACAAAATTGACCTGTTATGAACTTTTTCTTGCTGCCATGCCTCTGCTCTGGGGAAAGAAAGATGTTTTGCTTAAGTCAACTCTAGAACTTCAATGACTAAATTATTTCAACTATGTTAGTGTTTGGGAAAAGACACAAATCTCACATAACTCTGTCTCGTTTTATTTCTACTTAAAACATAACTTATAAGGGAAGATTAGGGGAATCTCATTTATTTAGCTTAAAGAGGTGACACTTTGGGAGAAACACAGTAATTCTACATACATAGTTCAAGGGCAATAATAGAATAGAAAGGAAGAGCTAGTCCCACTGAACTTTAGTCATAAATCAAGGAGTAATGGCTGAGTTAGAAGGGTAGATATACTTTGGTTATTGCAGAAACTTCCTGAAAGACTTCTCTTGTGAAATAGCTATGGCACAGTCTTTGGAGACATTAGAGGTAAGATTAAAAAGCTATCTGTAAAATATTATGAGTTTTCAGAGACTGAACTGGATGACCAGTAACATCCTTTTAATTATATGTGTAGTGAGCTGACCTTGTCTGGATGTCAGATGCCCATCAAGCCTCTCTATTACTGCCCCTCCTCAACATGACAGGGGGAGAAAATACAACAAAGAGCTCATGGACTTGGAGGTCACTCACCAATTACCAGTATCAGCAAAACAGACTCATTTTGAGGAAACTAATTTAATTTATTCTTAATTAATATAAATGTAAGATGATGAGGAATAGAAACAAATCTAAAACATCTCCACCACTCCCTTCTTCCCAGGCTCAACTTTGCCCCCAACTCTTCTAATTCCTGTACTTGAGTAGCACAGGGGGACAGAGGATAGAGGTTGGTGTCAGTTCACAGGGCTTTGTCTCTGCTGCCCCTTCCTCTTCACACTCTTCCACTGCTCCAGGGGAATGAGGTCTTAACCACAGGAGGCAGTCCTTCATGACCTTCTCCAACGTGTACTCTTCCAACAGGCTGCAGTTCTTCAAGAACTGCTTTGACATGGGTTCTTCCTGCAGGTTACAGTCCTTCAGGGGTGCTCTGCTCCACTCTGGATCCTCCAAGGATCCTACCAGAAATCCTGCTCCTACCTGGGCTCCATGGGATTCATCTTTCTTCAGGATGTATTCACCTGCTCCAATGTTGGGTTCTCCACGGACTGCAGAGGGACAACCTGCATCGCCATGGTCTTCTCCAGGAACTGCAGCTCCAGCACCTGGAACACCTTCTCCCCCTCCTCCTTCTCTGACCTTGGTGTCTGCAGAGCTGTTTCTCTCACATATTTTCACTCCCCTCTTTTCTTTTCACTTGTGCAGTGTTTTTCTCCTGTTCTTAAATATGTTATCACAGAGACACTACCAAAATCACTGACTGGCCCAGCTTTGGCCGGCAGTGGGTCCTTTTTGGATCCAGCTGAAATGGCTCTGTTGGTCATAGGGGCAGCTTCTGGTGTCTTCTCACAGAACCCACCCCTGCAGCCTCCCTGCTATCAAAATCTTGCCACGTAAACCCGATACAATACTCTTTCACTATGGAAAAAAAAAAGTGCATGCTTAAAAATATCCAGAGCTGGAGGAGCACAAACTCCCTCCCTGCTGAAATCAAGCTGTTTTAATAAGGGAAACGAAAAATGCCACACAAAATGTAATAAGCACTCTGACAGTTAATTTAATTTGTAATCTGCTCTAGCTATGATTAAAACTGTATTGACTGACTTCTAAGACACTTGCATCGAATTCTACTGCACTAAGCAAATTTTTCTACTGAAGAAAAATGAAGCCAGACAAGGCATAGGTTCAGAATTCTCCCTGCTCGCCCCTCATGTTTGTGGAAGATAAAAAGTTGAATAAAACACATTAAGACAGTTCTGTATTCAGCAGACAGAGTGAAGATTTGTCCCTATCTTCTTTCATCACCTTTAGATTTTCTCTGGTGGATCAGCAAGACTTATTCCTGGACTTTTCTGACATATGAACCTCTAAGAGCCTGCAAGCTGGAAATAATACATAAATTAGTGATATTTTCTAAGAAAAAAACACATAAATACAACATATAGCATTTTCTTAAGCCAACAGTTTTGGTTGTTGAAAGCAAAATGAAGTTCTAGACATGGAGGGAATAAAGTAAGGATATAACATCAGATATTAACCTTTAATTGACACCCTCCAGTCAAATTTGTGCAGAAGGTCCTAGTCTCTAACTGAGGCATTAAGCCCATGTCTGGCCACATGCTATGAAGGCTCCAGAAAAAAAGTCTGTTTGTTAGTTTGGCTTCATTGAGGTTACAGATGCTAAAGATTAAACTTCGTGGTTGCAATGGATTAGCAAGTTTTCGTGTCCGGTTCACAATCCGTCACAGTTGCTCAGGAAACTGCAGGTTATCTTGAAAAGGTGTGATTGACACATGGTCATTGAGCCAGACTGACCATGATGATACAGTTCCTCAAGATGCAAAAATGTTTGTAAGAAAGGAACAAGACAAAATTCAAAAGTTTTTAGTTTCATCATTAGCGTGAGCGATGTGATAGTTTCACACGCGTTTCAGCTACTTTGGCCACCAGCAGTAGTGATATAACACTTAGGCTAGCAAAGGCCTCAGGACCCAGCTTTGGAGGTTCAGAATTAGGGTGATGCCACTTCACCCCAAGTTCATATATTTGCTCATTGCAGTTTGTGCTGGGTTTATGTGGCAAGGTGCTGGCAGCAGGGATCTGTGTCCCTGTGGGAAAAGCTCAGGGGCTGCCCCATGCTGAGCACAGCCAGATCCTCCAGCTCCAATGCACTGGCCAAAGCTGAACCCATCAGCTAAGCTGGACAGAGAGGGGTGAGGGAAAGTGGAAGAAACACCACCAAGGAGGAGGGGGAGAAGGTTCTTCAGGTGCTTTAGCAAGAGCAGATACCCCTGCAGTCCCTGGAGGAGACCATGGTGCAGCTGGTATTTCCCTGCAGCCTGGATACAGAGCAGGATGGAGCAGGTAGATATTCCCCAGATGAACCAGAGACTCTGAGACAGCCTGTACTGGAGCAGGTTTATCCTGAAGGACCGCAACCCATGGGAAGGACCCACACTGAAGCAGAGGAAAGTGTGAGGAGGAAGGAGCACAAGACAGGAGCTGTTACCGACTGACCACAAGCCCCATTCCCCATCTCTGTGGGTCACTTGAGAAGAGGAGGTAGAGGAGCTGGGGATGAAGGACTCATGTTGAGCCTGGAAAAAAGGGGATTGGGAAAGGTATTTTAGCTTTTGTCTTTGTTTCTCACCATTTTAATCTGCTTTAACTGACAATGAACTAAAAAAAACTAAAAATCTTGCCCCAAGTTTAGTCTGTTTTGCTCATTGTAGCAATCAGTAAGTGATTTCTCTGTCTTTATCTCAACCTATGAGATTTTCCATCTCATTTTGTTCCTTCATGCATTTGAGGGGGAGCAGTGAGAAAATGGCTGGCTGGGCATCTGGCAGGCAGGCAAGGTAAACCACAATTAAACATATGATAATATGTAAGAACATATTTCACTAATGCTCTGGTCTAAAATAGAGCAAAGATTTATTAGTCACATTCAGATAAGTTCACTATATTCAATTTTTGTTACTGCCACCTGTAATCCAGTGGCAAAACTTTAATCCACCGTACCTCATCTTCTGGTTTTGAGGCCTTTTAATCTCCAGTGCTTCCTTTCCCAATACCTGTTTCATTGCAGTGTCAGCTGTTCTGTCTACCCTGTCCTCAGAACATGGGGGTGCATCTAAAAGTCCTGTACAGTTTTTTTGGGAAAAGAAAGATGAGCAAAAACAATTTTTCTTCTGAATTACCATTTCACTGCATTAACCAAAGCTCCAACTTATATAATTCAGCAAGAGCATACATTTTCTGCCACCAACAATGATGCTGGGATCTCCACTGGGCAATAAGTTATGTAAGACCTGTTAACAGATCACATTTTTTTGTTAGATTTGTGCTGCCATTCTGCATTTGGGTGTAAGGATCAGAAACCTTATGACAGATGTCAGTTCCTTACTCTTTGTTCTGCCTTACATAAGTGCCACTTACTCTTTGTTCTGCCACTTATAAGTGGACTAATAAACTAAAGTAAAAAAAAAAAAAAAAAGCTGTGCAAATAAAAATATTGAGTCAGTTATACTGAAGGTTCAGGTTCTTAAACTGATTGTTAAATTATTCATAAACTGTATAGATGGTCTAGATGCAAATTAGGCCTTAAACAAATTTACTGATGATAAAAAGGAAAAAAAAAAATGGAGCACACCACACAAAGAGTTTACATATTTTAATTGATATATCCACTAAGCTACACTGAAGGTCCAAAGAAGCAGAAATAATGTTAAAATTGTTTACAAAGGTTTCAGGATTTTGTTGAACTGTTGTCCTTGAATATTGTATTGATATTTTTTATACTAAACTTTGCTTTCAGATCCATTTTATATCCAGAAGCGTAGCATTTATTTTATCCACTGTCATTCACAGTTTTCTTGTTTTTCTTCAGGTGACTGGGTCAGGCAGACCCTCTTCAAGGAAAAGGGAGATCCATCTTGCCCTGGGAAACAACAGAGACTACACAGAAAAAAGGTTTCAAAGACTGTAGAGAGCTGGGAGGCTGAAGTAAAGAGCAGAGTACAGACTGTCAGACTTTAGAGGTGAATAAGAAGCTTCCTATGACCAGAGGGGACTACTAGTCAGGGACTGTTGCAATTCAAACTGCAATTTGGATAAAAATAAGTTTGGAGTGAAAAATTTTTACTATTAAGGTAAGAAATAAGAGGTTTGTGCATCTTTTCCAAAGCCAGTTTCTTGTACTTTAAGGGTTTGGATTTTTGTATTGATATATTAGTTATCTATTAATTTTTCCATAAATCATGGCTTTTCTGAGCTGAAAATCCTTTTGGTTGTCTGTGAGGAACATTGATCATGCAATTTCCACCTCAAAGTTTTGAAGCATTTGGGTCTTTTTCTCACAAAGAAATGGAAAAAAACCCCTTACATTTTGAAAGAATGTACACTCTGAATGTTTATAAAAAGCAATTCAAAACTTCAGCATATTGGCATAAACTCTGCTGATACTAACTTATGCTTCTGGAGTCTTCCTGGGACATGACCTCATTATTTTCACAAAGCTGACAGCAGAGCACTTACACACACTCCCCTGCCCACAGCATTATTATGGCTCCAGAAAACTGTCTGATGGTATCCTGATCAAGACAGATTTTAAGCGTTTGGGGAACAAAAAAATCAAGCAGTTTGTCGAGTCACTGTAGCCACCGAAGGAGATGATGAGTCACCGTGCAGAAGCGAAAGCCATCCAACCAGCCCTGGAGGTTGCTGGCACACTCATGAATATGAAACGTGCCACAATCAAGCAAACCACACAAGTGAATTCTACCTGGAGCAGAGGGAGAGAGCTGGGTTTTCAGTATCATGAGGCCTGGCAAGCTGACTGTACCGGACCGCAGCCACAAACACCCCGAGGCAAGTGCCACACACTCACCGTGGTGGCAGCAACTACCAGTGGGGTGGAAATACACCCTGTAAACCATGCCACTAGCCAAAATGCCATCTTGGACCTTGAAAGGCAGTCTGGCACCCCAGAAAGAACTGAATCATAGGATTTGACTAATTTCCAAGTAACCTCATAAACTTCTGGGCCAAGAAACTCATCATTGAGTGGGTGTATCACTTTTCCTATTATTGACAAACCTCTGGAGAGGCTGAGAGTTAGTGGATACCTAAAGACTTTGCTGAGAACATTGGACAAGGGGGCGTGGAAGCACTGGGAGGTAAATTTAGCAGAAGCCACTTGGCCAGACTGAGCCTCAGTCTATCCAGCTGACACTACGGGGATATCCCAGCTCTGGGCAGCAGAGAACATCCAGGCTGTGGCAGATGCTCTGCTCCAGGTGCCAGAGCCTGGGGGAAGACTTGTAACTTCCTGGCAGCACATGCAGGTGGCTGCAGCGTGCCTTGGAAGACCTGGAGAGTCAGTGGGCTGCCCTGGAGATGGAGAATTGCCTCCTGAGAAAGGGAAGCTCTCCAGAAGGGTACAAGGAGGCAGTGAGGTTCCAGCAGAAGAGTGCTAGGCTAGCTGCCCTCCCCAAGCAGGTGAAAAAAGATGCAGGCATATGCAGGAGACCACTGAGTGCCTGAGGATCCTCCAGTGCCACTGCCCATTCAAAGCACTGCTTTGGAGCTGGGCATGAAATCCTTGCAGGATGTTTGCAGGGCACGTCAAGCCCACTGCTGTCCCTGCATTTGCAGCCTGAAAGTCAGCTGAATGAATGTGCTGGGCTTGTCCAGGGCTTTCCAGATTGTTCCTGCATCATTTTCCTAGCTTGAATTGGTCCTGCAGGTCTTTTGGCTCTGAGATGCTTTTCCTGGCTTCCTGTGAATGCTGCCCATTAAAGCTCTTGGGAGTGTTAACACCTGAAGCCTGGTGCCGTGACTGCTGATGGAGCACACCACAGGAAACACAGATCAGCTGTTGACAGATTCCATCCTTTCAGCAAAGTTAGAGGAAAGAGACTAAGAAAGTCCAGGAGGTGATAGAACTTCAGGTAAAAATCACTAGCTGGCTTTATATACGGAGCAACTGAAAGAGATTGGCCTGGGTACGTGTGACTAGTGAGGCTGCTGGTGACTTATGCCAACCAGCTCAGTGAGAAAGCATGTAACAACGAACACAAATAACCTCTTGGGGTGAACATCCTTATCCAGAGGGTTGCTGAAGGAGTCTGAGCTTCTGCAATAGGAACTGCAACCTCCCTGCTGTGCATACCTTGCTTAATAATTAGCTCTCACATTTTGTGTCACTGAGCAGTGTAGTGCTGTTCTTGAAACTCTCCACCTCTGAATTCCCCTACTACAGGCATAGGCTCCAGGTACAGTAGTATTTTTCCAGTACTTTGCTGATAATGGTATTTTACCAATCCTTTTTCTAAAAATGCCTAGTATTTCATGTAAACCTTCAATAACCCTAGTGGACACTATCATGTCCTTTACAAGTATTGTCAGAAGCCAAGTGTTTGCTACACACTCCATCTGCTCTATATGCTTCTTTCTATGGTGCTTCTCTACACTTCAGCTGATTTCATTAGTATTCTGTGCTATAATCATCAATTTTGACACAAAGTGTTTTAATTCTTTTATTGTATTTACTTGTCTTCTTTTTTTTCTTTTTTCTCCCCCCCAGTTTCTCATTGTTATCAATCCCTTTGACTCTTAGCTTCACAGTTTAATTCCTGGAGTACATTATGAATTCTGATGTAGGGGCAAGGAAGAGGCTGTTTTATTTGGTTTGGTTTGTCTTTTTTTTTTAAATGAAGATATACCCATGCTCTTTTATTTGAAGCTGAAGATAAGTTGAGAACTAATATAAAATTTGAAAATGAAATCAATTTCTATACATAGAGGAAAATATAGAGTTTGTAGCAGGCTAATTTCTGGTACATACTCTTGGTATAGACATTATAGTTCAATATCACTGAGCATTTTATACTAGAAATTTGTTAAAAACCCCTCACATTTACATCAGTTCATACAGGATCACATTGGATCCATACTAGAACTTTGGTAAAAGTGAAATGTATTACATGATACAGTTGTCAGCAGATTGTTTGTTAGTAGTAAAAATCCACCTTTAGATGATACATAAATCAAAGGTCATTTTCACACTTAGTTTGTGAATAAATTGATACATGGGTCACCTCAGCTGCTTGTTCGTGGACTTCTAAGAATCATTCCTTGTTGTCTGCTTGAGCTGAGGCCCATATGGATATCTTTAATGGATTAGCTTACTTTTAGTGATATAATTTTCAAAGTATTTTTGCATAATTGTCCCATCTGGGTTTATAAATTGGATGATTGGTGTTTTGCTGTGTTACCAGCTGTCTGATAACTGACCAATTCACAGTTTCCCTTGCAATAGTGAACCCTCTCAAGATAAGAGGTCACAATTTCTTGGTTTTTTTTAATTACCAAAATGGATGAAGCTTTGCCTTTCAAAAAAGACTCAGATTAAAATGTGAATGTGTCTAAAACTGTGTACAACTTGTTTATTTCCATTTTTTTCCTTCAGTACTTGTGTTTTTGTAGATATTACACTTCATTTTCTGGGTGTACAATGATTTACTTTTCTATTTTTGTCTTTTTTTTCTTTGCGAGTGAGAATCCACAAAATCATTCACAAACTTCATTTGAAATAAGTAGGCACTATTTTTGCAAACTTCTTAAAATGTAATAGATCTATGAATTTCAGGTTAAGCAATGATAGGACCCCAAGTTGAACCTGCCCTTCAAATGTGGATCAACTGGAATTTTTTTCCTTAAAGACAATGCTCCCAAATATTTTTATTCTGAAAATCTATCTTTATCTTAGCAGAAAGTAAAGGAAATTACTTATCATACTAAAATTATATTTAAAATTATTAGAAATAAAAAGGTATAAACAAATCTTCAGAACACATTTTTCCCAGTTTCAGCTGAGATAGTTTTCTTCCCAGTATCTGTAACAGTACTTTTGCTTTAAAGCAAACAGTGGGTTTGCTTTAAAATGAGAATAATGTTGATAACACCCTGATGTTTTTGTTGTCGAGGAACAGTGTTTACTCTAAGTCAAGGGACTTTTCATCTTCTCACACTGCCCTGCCAGTGACTGGGCTGGGGCTGCACAAGGAGATGTGAGGGAACACAGATGGGACAGCTGATCCCAGCTGACCAAAAGGATATCCCAGACCATTTAGTGTCATGCTGGATGACAAAACTGGGCCAAGTTGGCTGGGGGGTGGTGGCTGCTCAGGGACAGGCTGGGCATCATTGGTCATTGTGCATTGTGCATCACTTACATATTCTTTTTTCAGCATTAATATCTTCCTTTTCTTTTTTTGCGCCATTTGCGTCTTTATCTCAACCCATGAGTTTGTTTGTTTGTTCTCTGCCCCACCCCACTGGGCAGAGTGACCAAAATGACTGTGTGGTGTTTAGCTGCCTGCCAGGTTAAACCGTGACAGTCCTTTTTTTGTCCCCCAACATGGAGCACGAAGAGTTGAGATAACGACAGATCTGACCAGAGCATGTTAGAACAAATTTGCTGTAAGCATTCATTATGTTGTTTAGTAGTCTGTGGTCATGGTGTTGATTTATTTGCTCTCAGAGTTGTGCTTGTTCTCAGAGTCGTGTTATGTAAGACCTTACTTGCTGTTTATCATCTCTGGGGGCTGGATTAGGGTTATCATTTTGCTACATTGTGCCTGTAACACTGGCTCACGATGTGATAAAATGACTAGTCATGAGACTAATCTGGTATTTGTACTCAGCATTGCCACCATCCTTCTACTTCAGAAACCATCTCACTGAAACTATTAATAATTATATTCTTTACTATTTCTTCTCAGAGAGCCAATCTATGGGCAAGACAAGGAGGGACCTCTTTCCCCTTCCCTTTCCCTTTCTCCTTCAGACTTGTTAAAATAACTCTTGGAAATTTTTGTTATCCTTGGGATGTTCAAACCAGGATGTGTTTATTGCTATGTCTTCTGAAACTGTTTAAGGTCTTGTTTAAGATAAAGCAACTGTTTAAGTAAAGAAGCCAGAGGTCTGCCATCGGTCTCAATAACTGTGAGTGGCAGGGTGTGTGGTATACTATGGACAAATAGCTAGAAGAGTGGGCACATCCAGAGTTTTTGGAACCTAACCCCTGAAAAATTATTCAATCTGAAAAAAAAAAAAAAAAGGTAATTTTTTTTTTGTTTGTTTCTTAATTATGCTGTCACCCTGGCAATTCCAGAGACGCACAAAATGACAGGTACTGCAGCCACTCCAACCCCCAAGACAGGCCCTGCAGCTGAACAAGAGAACTGATCTCTGCCAGTGCCAATGGCCTCTATACACACTATGTAATATTGGATGCAAAAGTCAGATAGTTTAGTAAGGGAAAAAACTTCTACTAAGAAGGGGAAGGAGGAAGAAGTGGACAAGGCATGCTCTCCCAAAGCAGGGCCATCACAAGAAGAAATGGAGGAAGAGGCAGATCTCTGAAACAAGTTGGTAACCACCTGATCCCTGTCCCTGAGTGAGCTGTGGGATATGTGAAAATATATTTCAGCCCTTGTCTAGGCAAGAATATTGTCACCTGGCTGCTTGAATGCTGGGATAACAGGGCTAGTAGCCTGGAATTAGAGAGCTGGGAGGACAAGCAACTGGTATCTCTTTCTAGGGATAGGAGCATTGACAAGGTGATTGGAAAAGGGCCATGAGCCCTCACCCTCTGAAGGTCATTCCTGTTGGGTGTGAAGGAAATGCAGCCCTTCAAGGAAGATGTTCTATGTCACCCAGACAAGTGGACCACTATGGAGAGAGGTAACCAGTGCCTGAGGGGATTAGCTGTGCTGGAGGTGATTTGTGACAACCAGGAAAACAAGGAGATATCTAAAGGTCCAGATGAAGCCAAGTGTACACAACCCACGTGGTGGAAGTTTGTATAAAGTGAACCATCATCACATGCCAACTCTTTGGCAGTAATGACCTGGAAAGAGATGGTCAAATAGTGGATGAATTGGCTACCCAACTCTGGCAATATGGAGAAAGTCTCTTTTCCTCCCTATGGGCCTACATCTTATCTGTATGGATCAGTATCTCAGCTGTTAGGAGTAAGTGTTCCTCTGCTCAAAAAGAGAGTATAACAGGTACACACTATGGATCACCCTGTGATTTTACCTTCATGACCACAAAGCGAACATGATGAAGTGGAATGGAAAACCTAACTCCATGCTGGAGTCACTGGTACATGAATTGCAAGGGAAAACTATCACAAATGGGGGCCTTTCCAGGAAAATTGCTCCTCCAGTTTCAAGTGGACAGTTCCACAGACTGGAAGGGCTGATCTCACTTCTGATCTTAATAGAGGGACTTATCATTTGTATTTATAAGAAGTGAGTTACAAATGCTATGACCAGGACAAGAGGGGTCCTGTTTTAGTCAAGCGGAAAAAGAGGGCAGCTGAGTTTACTGGACTGTGTGGATCTGATGGTCTGCAACATCAGACTGACAGCAGTGTAAGACTCTAGTTGACACTGGTGCACAGTGTACCCTAATGCCATCAAGCTGTTCAGGGGCAGAACCCAGCTGTGTTTCTGGATCCCAACAGCTGACTGTCCTGGAGGCTGAAATCAGCCTGCCTGGGAATGAGTGGCAAAACCCCCATCGTGGAGACGGCCTTTGTCCATCCTTGGCACAAATTATCTCAGGAGGGAGTGTTTCAAGGACCCAAAAAAGGGCACTGGTGGTTTTTGGTACAGCTGCCTTGGAGATGGAGGAAAATAAGCAGCTCCCTACCTTGCCTGGTCTCTTGGAGGACCCTTCTGTGGTGGGGCTGCTGGTGGTTGAAGAACAACAGGCGTCGATCGCTACCACAACAGTGCACCGGCAGCAATATCACACCGAGACTCCCTCGTTCTCATCCATAGGCTTCATCAGTTGGAAAACCAGGCAGGGATCAGCAAGACTCACTCACTCTTCAATAGCCCTCTATATTCAGTGCAGAACGGGGATTAACAGTGGACTATTGTGGCCTGAACGAAGTCACAGCACCCCTGAGTGCTGAGGTGCTGGACAAGCTGGAACTTCAATACGAACAGGAGTCGATGACTCCTGTGGTCAGTGGTGCCACAGCTGATGTGTATTTCTCAACTCCTTTGGCAGCACAGTGCAGGCCACAGTTGCTTTTACTGGGAGCAGTGTCCAGTCCACCTGTAATCAGTTGCTTCAGGGGTGGAAAAACAGCCCTGCCATCTGCCATGGACTGATCCAGACTGCACTGGAACAGAGTGAAGCTCCAGAACACCTGCAAAATAGCTGACCCAAGTGATATCCCATACCATATGGCATCATGCTCAACAATAAAACTGGGGGAATTTGAATGGGGGGTGGCAGCCGATTACTTGGGGAAGGGCTTGGCATCGATCAGCCAGTGGTGAGCAATTGCATTGGGCATCACTTGTTCTGTGTATTCTTTTATCCTTATTACTATTTTCCCTTCCTTTTCTGTCCTATTTACATTTTTGTTCTCATTCTCTCCTGCATCCCACTGTGGGGGAGTGAGCAAAAGGCTGTGTGGTGTTTAGCTGCCTGCTGGGTTAAACCACAACAACACAGTTTCTTTTCCCCCAGCATTCTGCTGTTAGAACCACAGCTGAGTGGTTTCTTCTGAGGTGAAGAAACTTTCAGAGATAGTGAATGTCTTTTTCTTTTTCTGCCTAAAGCCTAGTTGTGTGTTTGCTCTCTGCTGTCATGTAGTACTATTAAATAGCTGTTTATGCTCTGAAAAAAAAAAAATAATTTCCCATAACTGGCTCAATGACCAGAACCAAAAAAAATCCCATGATTTGGAATCATTCTGGAGTTAGGTTGAAGAAAAAATCAATTATGTAAGGATACATCTACTTTGGATGTAGATAATTAGTATTTGAATTCCAGCATAACAGTTCTGAAAATATTTTTTGTCATAAAAAATGTAACTGAAAATTAAATTTATTTGATCAAATAAATTTAATTGCTTTTCATATTAATTGTATTCTACACATCTTTGTCTTCTTCATCCACAATCTACAGAGAAAGACTCAGAGCTGTTCTTGTCATTGTTTACAAATAGAACTGCCTGGGGTTTAGGAAAAATCCATGCAAATGTCAGACTGTGCTGTTTAAGAGTAATGAATTGTGTAACAGTATCTCTTCATCGATCACGTTAAGGCTGTTCAGGGGTTGAAGAACTTCATTTTAAAGTCTTCTTGTTCTTGGGACACAAATCACTTTTGGAAATTTATTTTGATATATTTTGATGTTTGCTTATGAGCAATAATTTTATTTGTCCCCATGCTGTGCTAGGAGGATATTTCTGTTTTAGGAATGTTTATCACAGAGTGTGTGCAAATAATGCATGTGGTTCTAAAGTCTCTTAATTGGGCACTAATTTATGTGCTGTATGTATTTATGCATTCTCCTCCTTTCTTTCGAGTGAAGGCACCAAAACACTGGGCTGTTTTTTTTCATTTACCAAAACACTGCCCTTTTCTGAATTGTAGTTAGTAGTGCAATGGATTTTGCTCAGGATGCTTTACATCTAGCCATGCAATAGGGAGCTTTTTTGCTGACTATTCACAAAGTGATGTACCATGCAGCTCAGAGATTACAGTGCTACAACACATACAGTATGATTTATTAACTGGTTTATTTTCTAGTCTAACATATTTAAGAAAGGAAGCAAATGTGTCTTTTAACACTTAAAAGTCTTTTGCTCAAATACTTTTAATGCACAAGATGGTTGTATCTCATTTCTGCACAGATCCCATTCAATACCAACATTATAATGATTCTCTGTGTGTGGATGGCTGTATGAGGGCCCTGAGCAAGTCTCACCTCCTGTTAGCTTACCCCCTTCCTCAAGTTGTCTATCAAGTAGCACACAATGTACTACAAAGGTGCCTCTGTTTATTTAAACCCTTCAATCGCTTTCATTCCTGTCGTTTTATTGTTACTGCACCAAGCCTACTGCTTCACTTCCATCCCCTCTTGAGGCAAGTTGCTGTTGCTGCCTCTCGTCCTTACTGCAGTGCTGAACCCAGCTCTGGGGTCCCAGCACAGAGGACCTGTTGGAGAAAGTCCAGAGGAGACCACCAGGTTGCTTAGAGGGCTGGAGCACCTCTGGTCTGGGAAAGGCTGAGAGAGTTGGGATTGTTCAACCTTGAGAAGAGAAGGGTCTGGGGTGACCTAATGGTGGCCTTGCAGTACCTGAAGGGAGACCACAGGAAAGATGGATTGAGACTATTTACAAGGGCCTGGAGTGTCAGGACAAAGGAGCATGACTTCAAACTGAAAGAGAGTAGGTTTAGATTAGATATTAGGAAGAAATTATTTCCTGTGAGGGTGGTGAGGCGGTAGCACAGGTTGCCCAGAGAAGCAACCTGGTCCAGTGGAAGGTGTCCCTGCCCATGTCTGCGAGATTGAAAAAGGGTGATCTTTAAAATCCCTTCCAACCCAAACCATTCTATGATTCTATGGCATGAAAACATGGGGCAGAATATTTACAGGTTTCCTATGTGGACTGTGGTCTGTGCAAAATGTAATAGATCTTTCTATTATTTGAAAAGTCGTTCTATTTTTGTAGATATATACTTAATATTCACTTGTGATTGTCTTTTTAGGAGGCTAAAAAAGTAATTTAAAGCAGTACCAGCAAATATTGTGCAACTTGAACAAAAACTCTTCTTAATAATATTATTGGATTAGGGGCAATTGTTTTTAAAAAAAACATTATCCTTAGTAGTGTTCTATATTCTTGAAATAAAAAATGTGGCATAGAGCTAATGGGTTAGTGATGGATAAAATTATTCCTAAAAATTCAGAGCGCTTTATGAACCCTTCCTTGTAATTTCCTGAAACCTTTAAAAAGATATATTGCTTATTGGAAGTTCAGGATTACTAAGTCTTCAAGCTGGGTGAGTAATTACCAAAAATTTATAACAGCCAACATATTGCTGTGGAGACATTGACATTACCTTTCCGTTAAAATTAACAACTCACGCGCAGTGGCTTCGATCGCTCTGTTAGTGAGACATCGGTTTCGAAATGCAAACGTGTTTTTTAGCCATTCAATCATTTTTTACGGGTGTGTTTAAGGCCTGGTGCTGCATAACCACGTGGTGGAGCTGTTGAATAAATTTGGATTCTGACAGAGTCTTCCTGCCTGAGCTCTGCGTTAGAGCTGCTGCCACTCCTGTGATCTCTGTGTGAACCTGCCTCCTACCATCTATTTGGGGATAATGAGGGGGCCTGAATGCAGAGGCAGATGTTGACAGTTCTTTCAGAAACAAGTTCAGAGACAGAGAAACTCGCGATAAAATAACTGCAGTCCAGACCAATTTAGCAGTCCAGAATACAGCTCCCTATGAAGTGTATGAAGTGTGATGTTGCAATTGATGATTTTAATTGTCTTTTTTTCCCCTTAGAAATCATTCTTATATCAAGTAATAATGCATCTCTCTTAAAAATACATTAATTTATTTTTGAATGGAGATCTGCAAGATAACACGTTAACACAAAAGAGTGTTCATCCTCTAACATGACAAGCATGTAATGCAGGTCAGTAAGAGAAATACTTTCAGTGCTCTATCCATTTAGGATGGCTCAAATATTTTTTCCAATTACTATTTCACTATTGAATTTATTACTTAGATTTTCCAGATGCCTGGGTTATGTTTAAAGCCAACTGTTTCGGGTAGACTGCACAGAAACCTCAAGCACCCACAAGACATTCACAGTTTCCCGAATAATGTTTGAATCTTTGAGTCTCTGAGGCCACACGTGCTTTAGGAGAGATGAGTGAATAATAGCAATGCAGCCATCTGGTTGATGGTGGAGGCTTCAAGAGTCTCTGTGGGTTTGCACGATTTGTGTCTAGTCTTCTGAGTAATAAAAGGCAATATCAGAATCAGTTTGCATAGTCTTACTCTTTTCAGTGTACTGGCTTGATGTATATTTGTGAGCTAGAACATGGAAGAATTCTCATAAAACAGTCAGAGGAGGCAAAGCTAGAAATTTATGTGTAAACACAGCATGGTGTGAAATTACCGATGGGCTGCTACGCCTGCAGCCAGAAATCTTTGTCTTGGATCAGTAAAAACTAAAATCCTCATGTCTATTTTTCTTCTGCCAAATCAAATGTCTCTGTATGAGACATTCGGAATACTGCTGCTGACAAAGATCTTTCTTTCTTAATTTTGAAATCATGGTAACATACTTTCAGTACAACTATATTGAGCTAGTTATATTTCTAGGATTTGACTTGCTGTATCACTGTTTCCAGTATTTTTATTTACATCAGACCTCAGATTTTCCATAAAATTGCAAACGTGACACATTAGCTGTGCTTATGTTACAGAGTTCTGACAGTACCATTAATAACAGATGATGTTACAACTTGACATGGTAAGTAGGTTTATATCAGACACTGTGCACATACAAAAACACAATTACTGACCCTTTAAATTTTATGTTCACTGTTAAACTCTTGTAGCTGATCTCGTTTGTATACTTTGGCCCACATCCTGATACCAAATCAGCGTGACTCCATTTGTCTCTCTGGTATTGTTTTAGGCTGTGCTAACATAACATGAGCTGACTTACCCTATTTATCATTGTAGAACAATGGGCAGCTAATTAATTAGCAGATCGAGACACAACACCCAAACCAAAATAATTTCTAGGAACTAGAACACCATTGCATTCCTATACATACCATTTTGTTTCCCTAAAGAAGGTTAACTAATGTTTCTATTAATAGGTTTACTGCTCTGAGAGGCTTTGAAATCTTAAGGCAATAAAGCCACATACAGATAATCCTTGCCAGGACAGTGGTGGGAAGAAGATAAGATGGGAAAAACCTTGTTGGTTAAAGGAAAGGCAGTTTAATAAAGCAAAAATTCTGTCTTTCCAATCAGCAGGCAACGTCCAACCACTTCCCCTGCTGAAGGACACATAGCAGTTGTTTTAGAAGGCAAACACTGTGAATAACAAATGCCCTTTCTCTTAGCTTTTATTGTCAAACAGGTGTCATATGGCACGGAATATCCCTTTGTCCAGTTTGGGTCAGCTGTCCCTGGATAGGTTCTGTCTCAAGCTCTTGCCCACCTCCAGCCTACTGAAGGTAGCGTTGGAGAGATGACCTTGATGGAAGCACTGCTCAGAAGTAGCCAAAATACTGTTGTGTCCTCAGCACCCCTCTACCTACAAATATGAAGCACAGCACTTTGAGGGCTGCTACAGGGAAAATTAAATCCATCTTAGCCAGAGTCACCACAACCCCTCCCTTTCCCTGCCTTTGGTTTCTCCACTAAGCACAGAATCATAGAGAGGTCTGGGTTGGAAGTGACCTTTAAAGATTATCTATTCTAACCACCCTGTTGTGTTTTTTTTCCCAGCATGACTGAAACAAAAGTTCGTATTCTGAATATCCATTGTTATCCAATCTTGTTCAGAATGGCATTGTCTTCTGCAATGTAAGGTAAGGTTGATTCCTTGGGATATTCCCAAGTAAAAGGAGAAGAAGAAGCACATAAACACTTTATGTGTTTATGAACACTCAAGTGTTTATGAACACTTAAGTTATGTTTATAAATACTTTAAGTGTTTATGAGGTTGTTGTGGTTTTGTGGATTTCTGTCTCCAGGTATGAATTTGTGTTTTCAATTATATACCACTGCTTGCACTTTCTGTAAACTAGTAAAATATCAAAAGAATTTTTCAGACTCAGAGTCTTATTATTTTGTTTTGAGTTTGTGTGTGTGTGTGTGTGTTTTTTGGGGGGATTGATTTTTTTTGTTGTTGCTGTTCTGTGTTTTTCTTTTTAAGGCTTGCAAAGTCAATTTCAAAACTGCAAATTAATTTCTAACTTAATGAGAGATTTAATTAAACAACAACTCCTTTTTTTTTGAGTTGTCTTGCCAGTATTCAATGAAAACACAAATTAAAGGAGCAAAAATGACTTGTAGCTAACAACACGTAACATTTGAAAAGCAATATAGCAAACATGTAAAAGACAGAGGCTGGAGATAAGACCAGGTTTTCTGTGATTTTCTGTGATTTTCTTTTTAGGTAAACTGCATACCGAAATGAGAGAGTGGTCTTTTTAAATGGCTATGATAAAACTCAGAATTCGCGTGTATGATCATTGCTGAGAAGTAAAAGATGAAGAGGCACAGCTTATGGAGAAAAATCAAAATATAAAATGTGACTTTAAAAGGGAATGAAGTGACAAAGATAAATTCTGTCAGCTAGTCATTTAGTTGTGAATTTAATGGAGGGTTTCAGTAAACATTTGAAAAATAAGACCATTTGAAGACAATAATAGACATAGGAAAATAAAATCACCCATGACAGACCACAGCCTTTTTAAATTATGATCACAACTCCTGTCACCCTGACTGATACATAAGTTTCACAGGAGGTGTGGTGCTTGGTGCCACTATATAGTTTGAGAAAGGGGAAAGAAGGTTTTTCTTTCATTTCTGTTCACAGCTTAGTGTTTGGCAAGAAACAAATTGATGACAAAAACTGACTGAGCCGTATCAACCTACTATCAAAAAAATCCTCCAAAGTTCCCATCTCTGTCAAGCCTTACAGACTTTCCTCTCCTCACCAATATCTTCCTCAAATATGTTTGTCCTGGACATGTCTTTCTACATACTGTCAATCCCATAGCTATTTCCCTTTTCCAAATATTCGTGCTGCTTCTCTCAACTAGTGGCTGTAGCTATTTAGGAGGTCTGTGTTTGGTTCAGATGAGTCGTATGCTTTACCCAGTTGCACCTGTGGTCTCTATTACCTGTGTCTATACTGGAGAGTGTGTACCTGTGTTAAAAGAGTATGGATGGAAAAAGTTTGCCTCTGACCATGTTATTTTCACCAAGTTTAGCATTTCTTATTTAGCCTGTCTTCTCAAAAACTGTGCTATTTTTATGCTACTTAATGTCCTCTCTTTTAAACAAAATACAGTTTTTGGTCTCGATAGGTCTGCATCCAACGACACCCAGTGAAAACACTCGTGGCAGCACCAGTTTCTTCCTGTAGTTTAACTGCATTTTGATCATAGCTCGGTGTTATTTTTGTGATTTATTACTTTTTCTTGTCTATGCTTGATAAAATAATGCCTGTATTTTTTATTAGTTTTCATACAATAGCTCAAGGTTTTTTATAGATGTTTATGTTTAAGACCTTTCTTTTTCCACATTGTTCCCTTATATGCTCATCCATTACAAGTGGGTCTCATCTTTACTTTTCTGGTTTCTATTTAAATTCCCAGTCCACACTGGAAGTCTTTCCATCAGCTTCAATGGCCTTTAAATAGAAGAGCGGTAGGAATGCAGACAAATATAGAAAGTTTGGGGAAAGTTTGGTGGGTTTTTTTCAATTATTGCTCTTAACAGAAACATAGTCACCTTTTGTATCTAAGATCATCTGTTCTTCCCTGCAGTCATTTTGTAAGATCTTAAAAGAAATTAAGGGCAAAGAAAGGGTAAACATGGAAATGTTCATGACAGGAGCAGTCAGTTCACCTGTGGTATATTTCTCGTCTTTTACAGTCAAACATCAAAACGAGTTCAACATTTCCATAGCAATTTTTAGTATCCTCTGAGGACATTGGCACCTCCTGCATTTCTGCTCTCATGCCAATGATTAGCCAGGAACAACATATTCTGTAGTAAAAGAGTTGAATTCATTATTGTCCATCGACCTCTCTGAGAAAAATGACCATGTCAGGTACATTCAACTAAACACAACAGACCAGTTTTCTGGTGTTATTCAGGAGCTCAATATAAAAAGAAATTTTGCATGGGATACATTTTTTCTAACTTTAATATTTCCTGTTTTCATACATCTGCAGGAAAACCTCCATTCTGTTGTTCTGTGTTGTGTCTTCTGTATATGACCAAGGGTTCTGAATCCTTCTCACACTGAATAATGCCTTTAATTTCCCTAAGGGACAAAGGAGATTTTAAATTAGAATTGATTTTTTGTTGTTGTTGCTTGTTATTAAAAAATACAATTATTAACAAAGCAACTTTTATGTCAGCTTTAGTAAGTATCATCTCATATGATTTCCATTCCTGTTAAAAATGTGGCACAACACAAAAGGTGATTTTAATGCAGTCCAGGTAAAGCATGTCATGTTTCTTTTTATAAATCAGAACAAAATAGAAATCCTCAGAATATCATAACAGATAGCAATCTGAAAAATCAAGGACCAAAAAAACCTGGCAGCTGATCAATTTGAGAGTATTATGATGGTTATAATGTATAAATAACATGAAAATAATTATAGGACTTTTAAAAAATATGGGGAATGATCTCTACTTTCTGAGTTCAAGAGGACAAAGTCTGTTTCACAATGAATAACCTCTTTGCTACCACAAAGTTGTAAGTCACAGAAAGTATTTGACATCAGTTAAAAATATGTCCTCAAAATATAAGTAGGCTACCTGCACTTCTAAACAGCATTTTATTAAAAAAACCCCAGGTCATCATAAGTATAAATAAGGTCAGCAAATGTAGTTCATATTAATTAACCTATTCCAACTGTAAAGAGTTTTCCATGTAATGCTCTGAAAGTACTTAGAAAAAAAAATGAACAAAACTGACAGGGTGATGATACCGAAACACAGGCTTGACAAGTAAGTCCCAGTCAAATGCAGGACAGTTTCTGTAAAACTCTTTGATATATCAAATAAATAAAATAATGACATACGGTGGAAATTAGCAGACAGAAACTGGAAATATTTTTACTATCCAAGCTATGAAGCTTTACAAAAACTTAGGGGAAGCTGCTGGGAGGTTCTCTCACAAATCAGCAGTTCATTGCGCTTTGCTTATTGGATCAAGGCCAGTACTTCTGTGGATGGAATCAATATTCATAGGATTATGTGAGTTTTTATTCTCTTACATACTCTAAGTACAAATTTCTGTAGCTAATCTATAGTCTGTCCTGAACAAATATTTATACATATACACATTTCTATACACATACACCTACTGGTTTCCATTTCTTCTTTTAGCTACGCAAGAAGCAATATTATAAGTATTTTTAATATTTATAGCTCCTGAAAATATTCTGGAAGAGTAAAATATCTTTAGAAAACAGTGATTTTTTTTTTCTGGCTAAATTTTTTCTGTAAGTGGATCTCAGTCATTCAATGGAGATTTACAGTACAGTTATCTTTCCCTGCTTGCTCATTAGTAATTCGCCCTTGGACTCACTTCTGTTGTGTTTTTCACTCTAAATATGTCAGAACAGACAGTTAATTTTCTTCTCATTGACCCTCTTAAAAATTTTTATCATAGTTTATGCTTTACCTATAACAATTTGTATATTATAAAATTCTTTTATTTATTTTCCCTTTTGTGCATGCATACAAGAAACAGGAAACATCATCTGTTCATATTCTAATATCACTGGATTTGCTGACAGTTTTTACAACACTATTTATTTTCCTCATCAAAACTGAAGCTCTTGAATTTTCATTTTGAAATGCTTTTATTTATTTTCACCTTGGCCTCTTTTCTATTTCTATCCTCTAGCTCTTTTTCTGGGAGTTGTTTTGGATTTGTTTTTTGTGGGTTTTTTTACCACAAATTTCACATGGAAGCCTCAATTCTATTTTACAACTCTGAGTTTCTACATTGCTTTTTTGATGTATCATAGAATCATAGAATGGTCTGAGTTTGAAGGGACCTTAACAATTATCTTGTTCCAACTCTCCCACCATGGGCAGGGGTACCTTCCACTAGATCAGGTTGCTCAGAGCTCCATCCAACCTGGCCTTGAACACTTCCACAGAGGGGGCATCCACAGCTTCTCTGTGAAACCTGTGCAGTATCCCACAACCCTCACAGTAAAGATTTTCTTCCTAATATCTAATCTAAATCTACTCTCAGTTTAAAGACATTCCCTCTTGTTCTGTCACTCCATACTCTTGTAAATAGTCCCTCTCTATCTTCCCTGTAGGCTCTCTCCGGGTACTGGGCACCATAATTAGGTCAAAGCCTTCTCTTTTCCAGGCTGAACAATCCCACTTCTCTCAGCCTTTCCTCACAGGAGAGGTGCTCCTGCTCTCTAATAAACTTGCTGGCCTTCCTGTGGACTTGCTCCAGCAGACCGATGTCCTTCCTGTAATAACGTTCACGATACCAAACGTCATGGTCAAAGATTCAAAAAGACAGAGGAATCTTGAAGATGCCATGAATCTCCTCAGTGAACTAGGTCAGCCAGCAGCGACTGAACCAACAAGGGCAAATAGACATCGATTGGTGTTAGCACTTACTCTTAAAAATTGTCTACCAATAGTTCTAGTACCACTAATCAGTGCTGTAACTCCTTTGAACCTATCTTTACCATAAAACTGGTTACTTTCAGGGAATTCTTCAAGATGCAGATTGGGGGTTTGGTTTTACATCTAATAAGACTGGCAGCAGGCTCACCTCCTAAGAAACTTTATGAAATTTTTATTTTCCAATACATAGACGAATCTTTCAGTTTTCAGTGGAAGGACAACAGATTCAGAACCTGCTCCTCCGAGAGCTTTCAGTACACTTTGTGAAACAACAGGGAAAGAAGCAACAATAACCAATAACCACAACCTTTCTTAAGTTTGTAAAGGTTAATAGGTGGTTATATATCCAATTTTCCATTCCAAAGGACAGCAAAAGGCATCTTTGATTGATTGTTTTAGAAGCTATAAAAAAGCTTAAATAAACCTGTCAAAGGAAGGATCCACTTGCTGAGAAGTTTATGGGCAAGAATAAAAGCCTGAGTGTGTTCTTAAAAGAAACTCTCACTTGCTGTACCCACGGGTAATCTTTTTCTTGCTAAACAGAAGACACCAGTCTCCAAATACAGTTAGTTTTATGAAAGCTGCAAAGAGAGATCTTCCTGCAATAGGAGAACAGCTGTGAAAGGACAGCAAAAAATTTACACAATAATCCTGGACAATGGACATTTCTTCATATTATGGTACTCTCACTTGTAATTTTTATGTATTGTATTTCTCTAAATAACCAATTAGGCCGATAAAATTAATGTTAAACTGAATTTTTTAGGACTATCACTGTCCTAATGGGATAGACTTGTACAAAGTTACATACCCACCGAAATTCCTTTCTCTGATTCTGTCAAATGAATCATTCATTTTATATTTGTTCCCTTAAATCTCTTCTATAAACTCTTAAAATGATTAATCTTGTAATCCCTTGTTTTCAAGAGTTTTAGTATACAGTGATGATCCTTATGCATATATTGAATTATGAAGTATATTTAATTTGTAACGTCGACAAACTCTAATTCTTTTCTAAACAGTGTCATTCTGATTAATAAGTACATCTATACAAAAAAATATAATCAAGCCTTGAGTGATTATGTAATCAAATCCAGCAAATTCTTTTTGTAATATAGTAGTTAAACTTTAATTTATTTATTAATCAATTCAGTTTTCAGGCAATGGGCCTTAACAGGACTCCTAAGAAATAGATCTTCAGGAACCCTGTATATCACTGAATTGGTGTCTGATACTACAAATGAAAGATACAGGGTCTAGAAAAATTTCTATTCTTCCCCCTATTTAACTTATGGTTCATAAGTTCCAAATTGCAGCAAAGTCCTGAAAAAATGTCTCATGGTTTCCAGCTGGTAAAACAACTGACATTAGCAAGTCATGAGTGTTCGTAGGCACTTCCATTCTGGAGTGCCCAAATATCAAAGCAATGATGTACAACAGGTAGAACAGGCTCTTGGTCTTTAAAATATAAAAGGCACTAGGAATTAAAATGTTCTTAATCGCTGCTTACTCTGGAAGGTCAAGAGAATTTTAGTTCTCTGTCTCACGCTGGGTAGAGAATAGTACAGTACCACAGCCTTAGAGTCATTTTAGTCCTCTTAGAGGTAAGAAACACCCATCCTGAAAATTGCTATGTCTAATTAAGGCTGTAGTAATGAATTTTCTGTGGAATTTAGTTAACAAATTCAATAGATTTGCATTTATGAGTATATAAATTGTGACTTATTTCATGTGTTTTGCATTGTATTGTGTTTCTCTTGCCCTTTATATTAAAGCACTATATATCAAAATGTTTGAATAATATAAGGCACTGAGAGAAAAAGGATGTAAATTCCAGACACTATGTGTATTTAGGCATTTGAGAAGCAAAACAAATATTCAATTCTTTACATACAATAAGAGAGATAGAGCTCCATACATTACTATGGGTTTCATCCATCACAGAATTTTTTCGGACAGAATTCCTAAAGCAACATGTGGAGATTTATGGTTGGACATCAGAAACATCATGCAGCTTATTCTTTGCACATCAGAGCTTTACAGAAGCATAAAAGTGTAATCTTCACCATACTCATAAAAGGAGTTGTATGAACTGCATAAAAATACCCACATGAATAAAACAGACACAAAGGATCTCCCCTATAGTGCAGAACATTGGTGGTGGACAGGTAAGATGGTGAAGAAAAAAGACTCAGTAAAAGTAAATTTGGGGTTAATTGATCCCTTCAGAGTATACATGTGTGTGTATTTGTGCGAATGCATGAGTGTGTTTACACGGATTCACATTCATAACCAAATGCAGTAAAAGTCTGTCAGTTTTAAGCCATTTCATCTTGAAATAGGTCACAAAATAGGTGAAGATGACAGAGCTGTTTACTCAAGACATTCTGTTTGGTTTGTTGCAATGAAGTTCAAGGAAAATTGAAATAAAATCCCTCCATCCCGAGCGTATTTTCAGCCATTTCTAGTGACTACACACCCACCTATGTGTGTCATGACTGCGATTGCAAGACTGATATCACAGTTCACTTTACTTACATTCATGAACTAAATTTAGCAATGATTGCACAAGGGTAATTAAAGGATATTAAATGTGATAATATTAAAAGGCCCTGATTGGTTCTATACAACTTTGAATTGCGTTAATAGAAAACGTGCACGAAAAAATAAGACTTCTAAATCTCTTAAAGTGCCTCAAAACCTATTCAGTGTTAAGGCACTTACAGATAGCCCTTTTGACTGATGTATGAAATTCATGGAAGGGTAAAAATTAGCCAATAACATAAAATTTGATTTCAATTTGCATTTTATGGTCTCATTGGTTAAAAGACTGAGTGATATAAAATTTATTTGGATTTATCTCCCACTTTAGAAAGCCATATGCTACATAGATCTCATACTGTGAACTACCGTTTTTTTTTAAGACCTGAAAAGCTGAAACATGTTAGTTCTTCAAAGAGCTCTCACTGAAGGGAAATCAAGTCATATGTTGAATCTATACAAGTATCTGCATAACAAAGGTTATACCCAAGAATATTCAAATAGTTTTTTCAGAGTAGCAAAACTAAGAAATGAAGTGGTAAAGGAAAATTACAATTTTTCAGGTCCTTAAGTGCACTAGTAAGCTTTAAGGAAACTAACCAGCCTCCCCTGGGGTTTCCCTGGAAGAGGGGGGCGTTTAGGCTCGGTTCAGCGGCATTGGTCTTGTCTGAGCTACACTGGAGGTCAGCTGATGCTTATCTCAGTCACACGACGTCATGGAGCCCCTTTATCTGCAGCCTGGCTTCACCTCAGCCTTTTTTCGTCACTATGGACATCCCCTGAGATCGCCAGATTACTTCACCTGTCTCATCACCACTGGATCTGGATTCTCAGATGTCCCTGGTTACCATCTGTGGGTACGTCCTGCTCTCCAGTTCTGCAGGACATGGTCTGGTCCCTGCTCCTTCTGAATGCTCAGCTGCTGTCTCCTCTGCCTTAGGAAAAAGTCCTGCTCTTGCTACTCCATGACAGGAACAGTAAGGAGGAGTAAGAGAATTGTGGCTTAGATAATTAATCAGCCAAGAAATTTTAAAGAAAGCTTGCAGACACTTCAGAAGACTTCCCTAGTCACAGCAAATGCATAAAAAAACCTGATAGTAGTGTTCTCACACCTGTGTTTGACACAAAATAAGATTCTCAACTATTATAAAGGACCCTCTGGGGAATCTTTCTGTTTGGAACTTTGGCTCAGGGTCTATTTAGAGATAGGACAACTAAGAGCAGTCCCTTTCCTTTAATGACTGTTGTGTGGTCTCTCTACTGATTGTACCGAGAGGAATACCTGAACACCTGAACCAAGGACTTTCAAACTGGTAACCTGGTAAAATATACTTTAGAGATGAGAATTACTTCAGAAAGTTCAGTCTCCTCAGCACTTCAATATTCTTTTTGTGGTAGGTCCCATATGTTTTGTACTTTATAAAATCATAATGTCTGATCTGCATGGTGGCTTGAATGGCAGTAAGCTCATCTCTGAAAAGGTTTACCTCATTTCTCTGTCTTTACTGACCTTAGATGCTTTAATCAAGTTTGTCTTGAAACAATATTTAGCTGGCTATTTGTTCTCACATTCTTTCTGAAATAGGTTATTTTTCTGAAGCTAACCCTCTGACTGTGACAGGCACTATTACTTTTGTTACAGGCCTTTGGTATTGAATTTCAGGACCTTAATGGCCACAAAAAGAGGACTTTATTGAAAATCACAGTGGGGTATATATTACAGCCATTCTGAATGGTGATAGATGTCTATAAAGTTAGGAGCATTAGGGGTTTATGAAAAAGTCCATCAAGATGTTTTTCTGACAAGATGCTCACACTTTTTGATGCTTTTCATGTTCTGGCAGAGTATCTATTGATAGAATATCTACTGATATTCTTGATCTTCATCAATTAATTATCAGATACTTCATCTGAGTTTACCCAGTTTAAAATCTTTCTCTTTAAATTATCATTGTGTAAAAACCCTGGTTCTTGGCAGTGCCTTACCTGGTGTTACTACATGCCTGTTCTGTAGTTAAAAGGTTACCTTTTGAAAATCTGAAATGGCCTTCTCACAGTTCCCACCATTTCTCTTAAAATTCAAGCTGCAACAGAGAGTCAATTCCAGCTTAAGTCTGTCATGAGTAATAGTGTTTTTTTTCTTTCCTAACCAGTGGAGGCACCTGATCTCAGTAGCTGATGTTTGCAGTCCACAGCCAGCTGAGAAAATAAGTGCCACTGGCAGGTGAACGTAAGTACTGCTCCTACCTTGTGCTGATTATTGCAGATATAAACCCTGACGCTATAGGGGGTCTGGTGGGGTGGTAGAAAACAGAATAAAACATTGCCAACTCCTTTTGGTCCCTGAAGTTGGAAGAAACAATATAAACCATTTAAAGTGTGGACTGAGTCCTCTCCTTCCTATCACTGACTTCCTCCCTCGACTGAACTGTGATTCATTACTGTTAAGACAGTAGCAGTATTTGAAAACAATTTAAGTCAAATTTTTCAAAAGTCAAAGAAAATAAACCCCTTTTCTAGCAGCAGTGTTTCTGTTTTCTTTTTAATTCAGCAGATTTGTTTAAAGGAAAGAATTTATCTTGTTTGTGGTTAGCTTAGATTAAAAAACATGCCCTTCAAAGCTAGGTATTCAGTCAACCTTTGAGACTGAGCAAGAGCATATCATACACTTAATTTTGCTTTAATGTAACTGAGAGACCTTAGAAATGTTGCTTGCTAAGACTAGTTGGTCCTTTCTATATTTGGAGAAAAATAGTATGAGCAGACTTAAATAATTGAAAGATAAATAGTCAAAAAGGCTCATTTCTCCTGGAAAAATTAGCAACCCCAGCAAAGCTGGACTTGGGATAATTTATGAATATGCAATCTGAGAGAGAACTTAGAGGCTTCATTTTAGTATATCTCAATAAAGACAATTAGAGCTATGCAGCGGTAGTTCAAAATAATGGGTTTGTTTTATATTAGGGTTTGTGCCAAATTCTGTCATCAGAGACCTACTGGCGGAGGGAGTTCACATGGTCAGTGGGCTTGTGCTTCTCATCGTGCCAGATGCCAGCTGTGGCTGCTGAATAGGAAGAGGCAGGAAGCTCCACAGGAGGGAGAAACATTTCTTGCAGGCAAATTTGACTAGAGCGTATATTATCTATATTTTACAGTTAGTAAGGATGTCTGCAAACAACATCTTCCCTCCTCCAAGGCTTGTGGTGTGGGAGGTAGTGCTGGGTTCAGAGGAGACTCCAGCAGAGGAGCTGTTATGTAGATAAGCAGCTGCCTTAACTGTGCTCCTCCAACATTATTAAGATTGGGCTCTGAATAAAATCTGCAGGAGTCTGACAAGAATTTCTGGAAGATACTTTGCCATGATAGAGACAGGAAAATATTTTTGACAGTGTTTTTTAAAAGGTGTTAGGATCAAACTAAGAAGATTTCCTTACTCTTTTAAATCAGTTTATTATTATTATTAATGGAGAACCATCAATAAATGTAAAATTCTACTGTGATTGAGGAAACAAGTTTGATTATTTTTCAGGAGGATTTTTGCTAAGTGCTGTATGAAGTAAAGCTTGTAGAATACTAAATCTTCTCCATGCTGTTGCTTTAGTCATACCATTTATCTGATACTTAATCTGTAGTGCAGATGTGCAGTCAAAATATAAAGTCTCATCCTGATGAGACTGAATCAATAATATTTTTAAACACTTTGAAATGCATTTGACTCATGTGTTTCCTGAGGATTCTAATCCTTTGATTACCAAAAATTACATTTTCTTTTCTCTCTCCTGCTTCTAATTTAAAGTTCCTACTAGGCTTTCATTACTTTTCTATCTGGGATCATGACTATCCTAATTCTGAGTTGTAATTATTAAATGTTTTGATACAGTATCCATAACAAATTATAAAAAAATGATCAGACAGGTAAACAACTTTTTAAAAGTTTCTTTGATTTATACAACTGCACTGCAATCTATTTTTTATTGGGAAAAGAAAAAAGGGGTTTCTTTCTCCTACATACCTACCAAGATCTGCTCACATGTAAAACTTAGAAAAAAAATCTTTCCAAGAAGATAAAGAAAAACAGAATTTTGTTTAGGAATAATAAGCAAGTCACTTAAACCAAAGAAACTGTAGTACCAAATTGATATATTATTGTGCTTTTCTGGGAAAAAAAAAAAAAAAGAAAAAAAAGCAATGTGTCTTATAGAAAAAAAAAAGAAACGGGCTAAAGAACACAGTAAAAATAAAAATATGGAGTTGATAGAGGACACAAACAGATGTGGTTTTAGAAATCCATCACACAAAGAGCTGAAAATTATAAAACATTTGAATGTTAAGTAAGTTTCTTCTAAAAGCTTATTCATCATTTCATTTCTCAAAAAAGCAGGATGTATGTTCTTGCTTTAAAGAAAATGTATTTAATGTTCTTCTAATGATCTGCATATGGCTTCACTCTTTGAGTCCAACAAGGACTTAATAACTTGCAAAGAAACTTCACATTTATCATGAATAATTTAAAAATTCAATAAAGCAAACTTATTGCTATTTCAATTAATTGTTACTCTCTGAATCACTTTGTTTAATCAGAAAAATGGGTTAGAAGGTGTCTTTTCCACTAAACCCAAACTTTCTTCAAGTCACCACTGTTTTATGTGAAGTGTAGCTTTTTCTTTGGCTTGGTGAGGAAGAAACCGAAAGTACATTCGTACATCTTTATTTTTTGAAATGGATTCTCTGTGCTACTTAAAGTGACTTATAGGAATGTATAAAATGAGAATGGAACCCCCACAGTGCAAACAGAACTTCCTTTCCGAATATGTGCTTTCAAAGCCTTCATGCCAAGTGCATCCCCGGTGTAAATCAATCTCAGCAGCATTACACCAGGGAACAATTCAGATTTTCCTCTCCATGTCAGTGACCCACTGGTAATATCAATCTGTCTGCCACGCTACTTTCAATTTTGTTTCACTCACATTTACAGAATTAGTTACGCTTTATGGTAGAAAGTACTATGACAGCTTCCCCCCCCCACCCCCGCCAGTACCTTCAGGAGTGAATGTAGTGTGAATGAATTGCACTTTTATTTATTTTTTTTTTCCACAAGATAGAAGGAGCAGGTGTAAAAGAATTAAAAAAGCAATTGACAAATTGCAAGGGTCATTCGTGTGTAGAAAACTATAAATTAGCTGGTTCTTAGGGGAAATTACCTTCTGCCTTTAAGGTGTTGCCATTTATAAATTATTGCTAAACTCCTGGGAAATAGCAGCTTGAAAGTTCAGGAAAAAAAAAAAAAGTTGAACTCCTTTTATATTTTCAGATATGTCAGAAAAAAAAGGTCTGGCAGAACTTGTAATATAATAATAAACATTTAAGGGAAGCTACATAACCATAAATTTCTGTTTGCATTTAGAAAAGTTGGCTGAAATAGGTGTAATAAATCCTTTTTCTGTAGACAGGATAACTCCATGACCTTTGGACACCAGTTTACTACCTGAAGTATGTAAATCTGCCAAATCATTATGTTTTTTGTAAGATCTTTTCTTACTCTCCTTAAAACATTTTTTTTTGTTGTTTTAAAATAGATATTAAAAAGATCGATATAGGTGGAATAGAGAACCACAAAAATAATTACATATCTACTACACCATTCTTTAGGATTTTCTTGAGGAACATTGGTGGTAGGAATACATTTAAGGGAAAAACCTGTAGCTCTGCAAGTTCATGATGTGGCAAACCCAGATTGCTAAGAATAAGCTCCTAAAAGGCAATGCAATCTGTAACAGTGTACTGGCCTCTTTTGGTAGCTCACCTGAGAAATACCACAGTATTCTTGGAGCTGAAAGAGTGGTTTCAGCTGGTATCAATTGATAGGGCAAAAGGAGTCTCATAAATACAAGTCTGAAGCAGTGTCCTCAAGAACTCTCTTTACTGTTATTACTATTCTTAAGAAGACACTCAGTGGATGGACAGTTGATTAAAAATATGTTCTATAAATAACTTTAGGATGCATAATTTTAAGCACTCACTTTAGTCTTTTTCCCCCCTCAAATAGACTCTTGACATAACATTATTACAATAGAAAAACATGGAATGGTAAGGAGAAAAATGCACATTCTGTATTTTAGTAGCCAAGAGGAAGCTTGAGACTATTTTTCCTATCCCTTATTATTAAAATCAATAAAGTTAGAGAAAATTTTTCATATATTTTGCAAACTTTAATTAGTCTTTAGTGGACCAGCTTGCAACTGTTTGGCCCATTGCTACTTTTACTCTACCAGAGTCTTCTGTCTCAGTAGTTGGAAGCTTCTTTCTAATTTCCAATAAATTCTGTCACAACCATTCTTTTTTGCCCTTTGGTTTAACAAGCCTTTTCTTTTCTGGTGTTGATCTCCTCCTGGCTTCCCATACTGTATTTGCATTTCTTCTCTGTCAGTGTATAGCTGTGTTCAAGGAAATAAATTCTATTACTGTCAATTCACTAAGGAAGAAAACCATTTCTTCTGACTGTACAATCTTGCAGTTAGTTGTAAAAGTTCAGGTCTGGGGCATTTTGTCCTGAATGTGGATGACCATTAATAAATTAATGCTATTATTTTGTAGAGGTCTTGTTGGACTATGAATACTCGTCCCTTTCTTAGAAATGCTTTACTAGATAGAAAAATGTCAGCATGCATTTAGAAGTAGTTTGTGATTGGCCACACTGATAATGCAATGTCAAACTGTGTTCAGTATGCAAACCTTGCTCCTCTTCCTATAATTTCTGTTGAGAGGGTTTGTAGTATGAATTCAGAAATCATATTAAACTATGTAATATGGTACTTTGTACTACTAAATGTTATCAAGTCTATTTTATTGCCTTCCTTGAAGTCTGCAGGTTCCTCTAGCATGACATTCTAATCCTCTTTTGTGTTGATGTGCCTGACTTTGTGCCTTCGACAGATTTCATTAACAGGCCGCTTCTTTTTCCCCTGTCAGAAAAATCTGTTATGTTCTCTAACTCTGATTTTCGGTAAACTGGCTTATAAAACACAGATCTACAGTTTCATCCCATTTTATCCTATTTTCTGTTTATCCCCTTGCCTAATTTATTAGACATCTAAGAAACACTAATTTAGAATACATCTAAAGGCATGGCACTATTGTGGCGTTTCAGGGTAGACTGCAATAGATGGTATCTTATCTGTAGTCACCAGTATTCCTAAATGGATATTTCTTTGACTGCTCTGTTATCAGTTTAAGAACACTGAAAGAACAGTGCAGTAGCAAAAATAGTTTGTAATCATGGCAAATACAATATTCTTTAAATAGAGTAAGTTGCATAGAAATATCTTCCATCAGTTCAAGAGAGAAAGAGGATCCAGATATTGGCTGTCATTGGAGGTTAACACAACTGCATCAGGCAGGGTCCTTGTGTCCTGAGGAACTAGACAATAAGGAACAAGCTGCTAAATGGTCTAGTTTTCACCAAATACATGGAACATACATCATGCAATATTTTTACTAGCTTGTGGATGAATAGAGATATATACATAGTCACATGCCTTTTTAAGTGGACTGAACAGAGCTTTGAATTCTGTCTTTTGCAATTCTCTGATTAGTGGATTCTTCATTCAGTTTCTCTTGTCACAATTACTCTCATATTTTGTGTTCAAAAGGCCAAATAGTACATGCCATATACGGTTACACTATTCGTGGCCTAACTTTGCAAATAAAGACAAAGGAAGTGGTGGATTCTCCATCCCTGGAGGTTTTCAAGATGAGGCTGGACATGGCACTTAATGCCATAGTCTGGTAACCGCGGTGGTGTTGGATCAAGGGTTGGACTTGATGATCTCCGAGGTCCTTTCCAACCCGTCTGATTCTACGATTCTATGATTCTATGATTCTATGATCTATTCTTCATAACTTAATGAGATTTTTCACCATGGTATAGCAATGAGTATAGTCAAGGTGGATGATATGGTCTTCTTTTTGCTATGTGAATTATGATATCAATATGTTAAATTTAGAGAAAAATCATCCTTCCTACATAGGGTTTGATGCATAATCTAACAAAGTGTATGAGGTACCTCAGAAAACCCTTCTTCATCATCAGGCCTGTTTCGTGCTTTATCCCTGTTAGTTATTAAGAAAGTTTTTTTGGTGAAATGGAACAGACTAATAGCTTTTAGAATATTTTGCAAAGAGGTACATTTCCCTAGCATACTAAAAATCTCAGATAATTATTCTTCCTCCGTCAGGGAAATCTTTAAGTTGGATATTTAACTATTTTGTAGCTACAGCCATCATTTGCTTCATCTTGAGAAACTGCAGAATGAGAGTTATTTTTATTTCCAAAAATAAGCCAGAAAAAAAAATTCCCTCCTATTCAATAGCAATATTTTGGCCAATAATTCAAATATGGGTCATGATACATACCTTATTTTAGCAAACTCGTTAGAGCAATGAAGTGCCTGAAGAACAACCCAGCAACATGGGTTACTAGAATGTGACTTCAGGCATTGCCCTGAGCAGGAGGTGATACATAATTGCATTGCTCCAGGAGTTGCTTCATGTGATGCTTCTCACTAACTTTCCCTATTCCCTTCACTGCTCTTTCCATAATTCCTTCGTTCCCCATGGAAGGAGTAAATTACTGATGGGATAACATAATAAATCTTCTAAAGTGACTATTAGTAAAGTCAAGAGGTTGACTGTTTCCCACTTGCAACAGGGAGAAAGCAAGCAAGCAATTAGCCCTGAACACCCAGATTCAAGGGTCAAAGCAGTCCAGGTGGATTTAGACAGGTTTCTTCATCCATTGTGCTGGCAAACACTGAGGGTCACAAAGGAAAACCAGTTTACAATTTACAGCTCACTGTGTGTGTGGGTCACGATTCAGACATCCGACCTTTTTCTGATTTGACACATCATTACTTTAAATCTTGGAAAATTCTTTCTAATATTTGAGAAAAAATAATGAATTGGATGATTCATCAGAAGCTGGTCACCCTTTTTGCACTCCCCAGTATCGGGTGTTTCTTTTTACACAGCAAAGAAACCGCTAGAGAAAGGATCTGGTAAACTGTTAACGATCTGTCTTTGCCCAGATTTGAAACAGCTCCTTCCCCATGTTGCTAGTCCCACCATCTCAGTAAGCCAACCAAGTCTGTGAACTGAGATTCTGTCAAAATGAAGAAAAAATTTCCAAGGAAAATCTTTGTAAATTTTGAAATGGGCTCCAAAAGTTAAAATTTCATTTTATACTAGTCTTTTTTATTTTTTTTTCTGAAATTATATGGATTCATTTCTACATTCAGCTTGTTTCTGGTGTTCAGTATTCACAGAGCTAAATTCTTGATAACTGAGCATCTGATATGCAGCTGGAGGGCAATTAGGTTGTTTCTATAGTATGTCATCTTTGACTATAGTGGCCCAAGCCATACTTTTTGGTAGCAGATATGGTTTTCATGGTTTTTATCTATTCTCAAATTAAATTAGTAATACTGTAGAACTTGAAAGATTACTCAAAATTTAAATCATTGCAGGCTGGTAATCCTTATGTGAGTTTTTCACATTTATCTTTTAAAAAAGAGTATGAGGAAAACTCATTGAAAATGAAAACCTTAACTGCAGGCAAGACTTTAAGTAATATTTAAACATAAATTTTAATGTGGGTTTATCACTTCATGCTGTGGTAGGAGTTTTGAAAATACTGGCACATATTCTGACACTTTAAAACTGTAAAAATGATATTAACTGAATGGGTAGTAGAAGATGAATATGCTCCAAAACTTAGGGTATTATTGAGCATCTACAGTGACTAGGAGTTTTTGTCCTCACTTTCTTTGCTTTGATGGAAGGAAATACAACTTGTATGTGCTGAAGATGTTTGATATTTTTCAAATATCCCGAAAAATTCTACCTGTATAAAAGCAGCTTTTCTATGAAGATAAATTATCAATAAGGGAAACAATGGTTTTCACCTGGTGTATCACAGATTTTCTGTTTCAGTTCCAGAGCTGGGATTCAGAGATACTTGAACACTGAGAATCTGCAAGCAAACAACTTCCTGTTCCTTAAGGAAACTCTGACTTACACCTTGAAGACTTTACATATCATGAACCTCCAGAATGCATTTCTAACATATAAACTAACAAATGGAAAGGTTTGCATGTCCATGATTGGTCAACAGGTAACATTGATTCTTTTAAATATACTTTAGCTTCTCGAAAAATAGCAAATACAGAAAGCATGAGCTGTTGAACATCTTGCTTCTTGGTTTCCTGTGCTTACCTTCAAGAATTTAAAAGTGTAATGCCTTGGTTTAGATTGTTCCCAGAGTTAAAATATTACCCTAACAAGCTGTTTAAATATCACTGAAAAACTTTTTGAAGTCTTCAAAGAACAATTATAATAATTTTACTTTCAAGAGGTGACATTGTAAATGACTGCATATTAAAAAAAACAATGGTAACAGAAACAGTATGTTTATTTTTTGCATGATTGGGGTTTAGGGTATTCTTGATTCAACTTCCATTTCTTCAATGACAGAAGGCTCATGATGCAGTATCTTATTTCAAATATCAAGATGTTCAGTGTGTTTAGAAATTGCTTCTTATCAGGACAAAGATGACTGAAAGATGCATAAACAATCACTTTAAAGGCTCTTGACTTAAAAATACTCGAGGTTTTTCACTGCTCTTGATAAGAGATTCAGATCTTGTTTAGAACTGTAGTTTCACCAAGTCCATTTTAATGCTAGCTCACATTGTACTTGAAATGAAATTGCAAATAAAGTACAAGTATAAACTGTTCTGTAGGGACATTTTGCTAAGAAACTATTGTTTGCACTGAATCCACCTCCTGTTCAGCAAGGAAAAACTACCAAATAAAATCCACTTGCTGTGCTGGTCTTTGATGTCAAAAATAACATTGGCTAATAAGGAGTGATTAATCCCCAAACTATGCTTATTGCTTCTGGATTGACTCATAAGCAACACTTGATTGTAAAAGTGCTTTTCAGTACTACCCTGTTTAGTTGAGGGTATTTTCTAAGAAAGAGAGTTTGATTGGCACCATTTGTTCTGGTTCTGTTAACAAAACACAGAGAAATAGATCTCGTTAAGTGTCATTACAACAATCAAATTTTTCCACTGAAGAGAGTAGTTTTTTAGTCTGTAAATTTACTGATTTCTGAAGCTGTTTTGGGATCGGTGACTAACAGGGCAGAAAATGAAAATGCAGAGTAGGAACAATGTAAACTTCGTGTGTTACTTATCTTTGCAAGAGATAAACAGTATATCAGCAGTGCCAAAGAAGCTCAGCAGCTGTGCATGTGCTAGGGTTAAATTCTCAGTAAAAAAAGAATATATTCACAAAAGTACAATCAGCAATCAAAATACTGGGAGGTGCATTCGGTCTATTTAGGTAGGGCACAAAGGTCAGTTAACAAGTTATTTTTCCTATTAGTTTCCTGGCAACGAAATACGTATCTAAAATGTACAATACTTACCTTCTTCCTTACATTGCGCTGCTACCTTTTGCTGAATGTAAGTGTAACTAATTGCAAGGAATGTGATTTATTAGGGTTTTAGATGTTACTGCATGTAAAAATCTTATTTATAGTAATGCTCAACACAAATTTAAGTAGAAAAGATTTATTGCATTGAGGAAAAGAGACAACTTCAAATTATAAATGACACAGGATAGAGAGGATATTTAGGGTGTGGTTACACCTACATTAGTACTGGACTTTAGATGAAGAATGATTTTTTTTGTACTGAATGAGTCCCCATCATCAATTAGCTGCATTGTCTGAGACATCTTAGAGCAGGTGAAGCAGATTCCTTTCAAAGAGAATCAAACTGAAATGTGCACTCCAAAAGTGCACCTGATGTCCCCCTGAACATTCAGGCTAAAGGCCAAGAAGGCAATCTAAATCCTGCCAAGATCATAACATGTGTGTTTTGAGCGTAAGTTCAACAGGTTCAACTGCTGCTTCTACAGATTCAGCCCTGTAACACTGCACTGCCTGGTGCTCATAATGTGGGACACTGTCTGTCTTTTAATATCAACACAGCCCGTTAAAACCATGTGAAAGATCATAGAATCATAGAATCATAGAATCAGACGGGTTGGAAAGGACCTCGGAGATCATCAAGTCCAACCCTTGATCCAACCCCACTGTGGTTACTAGACTATGGCATTAAGTGCCACGTCCAGCCTCGTCTTGAAAACCTCCAGGGATGGAGAATCCACCACTTCCCTGGGCAGCCCATTCCAATGGCTGATTACTCTCTCTGTAAAGAATTTCTTTCTGATATCTAACCTAAACCTCCCCTGGCACAGCTTAAGGCCATGCCCTCTTGTCGTACTGCTGGTTGCCTGGGAGAAGAGACCAACCCCCATCTGGCTACAACCTCCTCTCAGGGAGTTGTAGAGAGCGATGAGGTCTCCCCTGAGCCTCCTCTTCTCCAGGCTAAACAACCCCAGTTCCCTCAACCTCTCCTCATAGGACTTGTGCTCAAGTCCCTTCACCAGCCTGGTTGCTCTTCTCTGGACCTGCTCCAGCACCTCAATATCCCTCCTGAACTGAGGGGCCCAGAACTGGACACAGCACTCCAGGTGTGGCCTCACCAGTGCTGAGTACAGGGGCAGAATCACCTCCCTGTTCCGGCTGGCCACACTGTTCCTGATCCAGGCCAGGATGCCATTGGCCTTCTTGGCCACCTGAGCGCACTGCTGGCTCATGTTCAGATAATGGGGTTCCACCATGTTACAGAAAGGCATAGTTAGGTCGTGCCTTTAAAAAAGTGGAAGAAGAGACCAGGTAATTATTGTTCAGTAACGTAGATCTTTCAAAAACATAGAAACAATCGAACTGTCCATGAGCCTCTAGGAGCTGAGAAGATGAATAACAGACTCTTTGGATTCCTTGGATTCAGGAACAAATTAAATCGTAACCGCTCATTTTCCTTCTGACTCTGAACAGATATGTGAGCAGGGGAGAGTATTAAATCTTCAAGGGTTTTGGGTCATGAATGTAATAAGGAAAATGAAAAGAGCAACTTTAAAATGTTATTATGTGGCTACATAACTGCTTAGAAAGCCAACTCCATAGATAATATTACGTATGAATCTTTTGTTTCCTTAAGTAAAGTGGAAAATTCAAAGTAGAAAGGCAGAAACAAACTCTATCTAGAAGAAGTAACAGGGATTGACTGGTATATGAAACTGTTTTAAGCTAATGTTTGAAACTGGTAATGTAAGATTGAAACCATTTATTCTGCTTCCTGATTAATGAACCTAAAAAGCTGTCAAATTTCACCCTGATTTTTTAAAATATTCTATACCTCCTAAGAAAAAGACTATATCAACTTATTTAATTTAGATCACCATTTAACAGAATGTTTTAGGTGTATGGGTAGTTGATTGTGAGTGTGTTTTCCTTCTGCTCATTGTGCCAATTCAACCTTAAAACCTGAAAATCAAACCAAGATTTTCCTTAATAAAATCACTGCCAAGATGATAAGATTGAGCAGGACACCATCAGGCCTCATTTATACCCGTACGATAAGGTTGCCTCCAAATTACCTCATCTGGCTTTTCTATGGTCCTTTTGCTTTGGTGAGATTTTGTAAGTGCACCTCATCAGAAATTTGTAAGCAAACCTCTTGCAGGTGTAAAGGGTGCAGTGCAACCTAGAGCCATCTTTGTTCTGTCAGTGAAACGGGAAGATAACAGAGCGAGTGAATTTAAAGAGCAGTGAAAGCTGAATAAGTGTTCGATTTTCACTTAGTCGCTGTTCAGAATGTATTGTCTCTTTAGGACCCTGTCAGAACATTGTTCCAGTCCTCAAATATCATCTGTTTCCACCCCCCCCTGCCATGGACAGGCACACCTTCTATTAGGCCAAGTTGCTCAGACAGATATTCCCCTCAGCTTTGTGCATAACCTTATTTTTATCATCTATGATCTGTCTTTTAAGTAGGAGAATCTAAATGCCTGAATAAAGCTTTCAAGCTACAAACAATAACACAAATCTAATCAAAAGGTGTCACAATCCACCCCGATTTTTTTTTTTTACAGTTATGCATTTGCTGTTTTGAATATCTTCTTGAATATCAAAGGACATGCTTGTGCATTTCAAAAAACACTGCAATGTAATGCCCCATTTCAGAGGATATAGAAAACATAAGAACACAGTAAGACCAAACAATGAATATTTTCGTCATTTTGAATCCCTGCCTTTAGATAATTTTCAGGGTAAAAATGCTATTACAGATTTGCATATAGACCCTTAAATGTGAACTGAATTCGAGAATCAGAATAAATAAATAAGCATACTTTTGGAAACACTGTAATGTGTAAAATGAATCATTCACCAGTGAATACAGAATTAACGAATTGAACTTTACATCATGGTGTTTGTAGTTATAATAAATAATTTTATCCTAAATCCACATCGCAGATGTACATATTCATTATTAGCCATATATTTCCTTCCTCAATACAAATTTTTCAGTGGTGTTTATGAAAAAAGTACCTTTTGAAATGTAAAAACAGTAGCATACTGTTTAGAGAATGATGCCCTGGCTGTTTCTCAGCTACGACAGGAGATTTTCACAGCGGTTGCTGAATGTGTTTCCATTCTTCTCCTATACTTAATAATGAAGTGCTGTCAAGGATGTACTCTTCCTCAGATTACAGACTGAGCAAAACAGAATTTTTAAGAGGCTTCTTAATGTTTTTACAGATTATAACTACTTATGAAAATGTGGCATTTTCTTAATAGAAATTCTAATCAAAACAATCAAAAAGCTCAATTCTAACTCTCAGTTTATAAAAGGACTTGCATTTAGAAAGTGGATAATTGTATTAAACTGATTCTATAAAATCTTTTTTTTTTAATTCAAAGTTGTATCTGAATAGGAATATAATATGATAATGAAATGTGAAAGGAATTTTCTTTTCAGTCAAATACGGTTTTTTTCCATTATTGGGCAGTATAATTTTTTATCAGGGGTCATTTATTTAAAACTTTGCTATGACTTTGTATTCTTTATTTTTTTCCCTCAAAAAGTTTTTTTAAAAAATTTAATTTAGAAGCTTCTTTTTTGTCCTTTTCTCTCTCTTTTTTTTTTCTTTTTTTTTTTTTTGTAGGACCACTGCATGTGAGATTTTTACAGAAACGGACCAAATAGGGCAGAGAGACCTGTACAATATCCCTGGAAATAATCCAAGTCATGATCAGAAAAAGGCTGCAGAACTGGATATTGGAGGGACTGGCCGTTCTTGGCCTGGCTGATGAGTCTGGGGAAGGTACAGAGGGATTCAGCTAAATATGACCAGCACTGGCTGCCCTTCAGTGTTGTACCAAGTTCTTGGATCTTCAGTTCTGAATAACTTTCTGAAGCTTTCGAGTCAAATCAGATGTGATCTAGGAATTCCAAAATGTCTACATTCATATCCTGAGCACAAGAAGGTGTGGGAAGTCAAGAGCAAGATAAGAAGCATATCCAGTCCCAAAATCATAGAATCATAGGATGTTAGGGGTTGGAATGGTCCTTAAAGATCATCTAGTCCCAGTCCCCCTGCCATGGGCAGGGAGACCTCCCACTAGACCAGGTTATCCAAGGCCTGATCCAACCTGCCTTTGAAAAATGCCAAGGTTGGGGCATCCACAACAGCCCAGGGGAACCTGTTCCCATGTCTCACCACCCTCACAATAAAGAATTTCATGTTAATATCTAACCTAAATTTCCTCTATTTCAATTTTTACCCATTACTCCATGTCACTACAGTTTCTGGGGAAGAGTTCCTCTCCAGCTTCCGTGTAGGCCCCCTTTAACATCTTTCAGGATATTCCATTTTATAGGAAAATAACCACCAAAAAAGCCCCCAAAAGCAAAAAAGTCCAACTTCCCCCCCCCAGAACCCCTACCAAAGCCCCCTCCCTTTATATTCACCACAGAGCTCTTTTAAAAACAACATGATGTGTCTATTTTACTCAAGCCACTTATTTGTTTTAACTTGCCTCCTTCATTATTCGTGGTTTGAGCAGAATCTCAATCGTCTGTCACTGGCAGTGGCCAATATTTTATCTGCCTTTGTGCTACTTGGCAGGTTATCTCATGTTGGTGCTGTTTTTTTTTTCTCAGGGGTATTTCTATTCCTAATGTCTGAAGTTTTGTTTGAGTAATGGGCTTGTCCCATTTTTTATGATAGAAATTACCCCTGCTTTCCCTCCTGAGCAATTTGCAGTGGTTAATGCCTCTATAGATTTGCAGATAAAAGTCTCAAAAGCAGTAATTACTAAAAGAAAAAGACTTTCTGCCTCTCTACTCTTTTAGCAAGTAGTATATGAAGAAAAAAGTGTGTCAGGAATAGAGTTCCTTGATATAAAAAGTTCCAGAACTTGACTCTTCCCCTTCCTGTAGAAAATTTTAGAATAGGCAGCATGAAATAAATATTCTAGAAAGGGAATAATAGGAATAAAAAAGTTGATTTTAACAGAACAGTCTCTTGCAAATTACTGATTTGGATAAATGACTTATAGAATCATAGAATACCAGGTTGGAAGGAACCCGAGGATCATGTGGTTCAAGCTTTAACTTGTTGAAAGCATTTGTGCTAGGCAAGATTAAGATTTAATCTAATTATAATCTAATTATAAAGTTATGTACATGGACTAAAATCTTCAAGTTTTTTTTAAGCTCTGTTTTAACAGGAGCAGCCGTAATGACTTTTACACAAAGAATAACACATGGACAATATTGTTTCTCTGACAACCTGGTACTTTACAAACCCCAACATAATGGATTTCTGATCTTACAAAAGAAAGCAGGGACATTTTTTGCACATATCTGAAAGGATCTTTGGTTTCATAGAGAGCATACAAGCAAATGAGAAACAAAGGGTCACCCACAGTGAAAATGATGATTCACACCTGCAGTTGTTCTGCTAAAGAAAACAGTCAATTTTTACTTACATCATTTTTTTTTTCAAAGTCTTTAAGAAATGAGAATTGAATATGCCTGACTGTGAAAGTTGTGCTTATTAATGTAACTTCCCTTTGAAGTACGCTCCCAAATGGAACCTTAGGAGAATCTGTGCAGGATGCTTCCTCTCACAGAAGTGTATGAATAAACCTACATTAATGGGTATATGGAGGTGTAAGATCAGCTCAAAACCTGAAACCCCAACATTCACTTTTAGTCAAAGTTGGCAGCAATTCAGTCAGATAAGGAGACACAACATCATTTTCCTTATAATAAATACATTGTGCACTTCATTTCACTTGTATTTTCTCTCATTATGTTAATTTTTGACATTATAAATATTTTTATTTTTATCTGCTTATTGCTTTGATCCGGCTTAAGTGTGATTGTAAAGTACCTGGATAATAAAAAAGTGTTTGTAACTGAAATGCACAACAGGGTCTACAAAGTATTTTAACAAAAATGCAAGTTTCATTGCATCTTTCTCATATAGCCAAAGGCTAAGAGTGGGTTTCTATTTCAGAGGTCTGAGTCAAAGGGAAACAATGCACTGTAGAGACCAACAGAAACAAAGCACCAGATCATAATCGAGGCTGCTGTCTGGAGAGCTGGATGTGTCCTTCCTGGAGAGTTAAAATGTAGAGCATCTCAACATCTTTTCTGGATTCTGTGATTGCATGACAGGTGTCTAGACTTGAAGAATGAAAAATTCCAAGCATATCCTCACTAGAGATAAAAAGATGCCTTTTAGAATTCACAGTGTATTCCTATAACCATGCCATTTGGAATGGGCTGAAAATATTTGCATATTCATGGTGAATTCTTCCTTTAGCAATAAAAATGAAATATACTTTGTAACTTTTAATAATTTTCACATTGGTTTTGAAATATAATTAATTAGAATATTTATCAGAGAGATGAAAATTCTATAAATGAAACAAACACCAAGAGTTTCATACAAAAAGTCTGGGTTGTTTGATATTTTTATTCACTGCCAGCAATTTCAAATTCAAGAAAGAAGTCAAAGATGCAGCTGAAATTGTTTTTATCCTCAAGCAAAACTGGTAAAAGAACACAATCACCATAGCATCCTTACTTCATGCTATTCAAATAACAAAGGCCAAAGATTTCTGCACCCAAAGACTAAGGCAGCCCCTGAGGCTTTAGCGGAGTTTTAAAATAGAGTTCAGGAAACTATTCTCTGCAGAGGAGTATTTGGTGAAATTGGAACTGTGCATATACATAGATACACAATTGTGAATCTCAGTCCCTTGAAGCAACTCAAGATACTCTCTGTCAGCTTTTGAATCACAATTTCAGGATGAGCTGTTCTCAGATAAGCTATTTATATTCTCCTGATGTTCACACAAATTGGGCTGAGGACTGATCCCTTGCTATAAAAAAGTATCTTTATACTCCAGGATAGGAAGATACAATCATTGTTGCTTCACTGTTAAAGCCCTAACTTTCATGAAAAAACAATAAACTCTGCAGCTGGTGATAACAGAAGTACAACACATCTTCAGTTGCTTTTTTGCCCATTTTGTTAATTTTCAAGGGAACAAAATTCATATTCAAGTTTGTACAAAAGTAGTTTTCTACCATTCATGAGTTAAGATTTTTGCTCTTCAGCTTTAACTGTGATTAAAAGTTTCCTATACCCTTTATGTTGTCTCTTCATTTCATGGATATTTTCTTAAGTCAGCACTCCTATACAGATGAAATTTGCTATAAGTTAGCACTTCAAAAAATTCACACAACCCTGGGAGGTAGAAACACAGTGGTAAATAAGACTTTTTGGCCTTAAGGATCTCTGTGCTTTTTTTTATTCCCATATGTAACTTTGCAAAGCATAATTTGGAACAACTGTAGCTCCAAGCTATTATTATTCAATAGTATTCAACTTCAAATAAAACTTTCTAAATTCAGTGTACTTTTAGTTGCTTATTTCTTTATATCTTTACTCTTTTTTTTTAATTTTTAACTGGATTTTGCTATTCCCACATACCGATATTGCTTAGTATACTATCCCACAAGTACTATTGGTAATGGAATTATTTCAGAATAGGAAACAGTTTCCCATCTTAGGGTAGAAATTAATTAAAAACCTCTGATCACCTTAAGTTTTCTAAGACCTTGAGAAACCTGCAATGTATAAGACACACGTTCACATGCTATAATTTATTAATAATTGTGTGGTCATACAGCTGTATCCTGAGACCAAACCCTGTGTTGGTCTCAAAGAGAAACTGTAGAAATATTGACTAGGTTGTATGACAACATAAAACTTTGTAGGAGAAATATATTATTATACTTGACTGCAAAGGGCTCTTTTTTTGCATTTTCTTGAGACAAATAAATTTCACTCAGATGGTGATGAGTCTTGGAAAAAGACTGGATGAATAAGAAAAATATTTTGAAGATGTATGTTTCTCTTCATAAAAGCAAAGTCATATTTGTGTAGAGGAATTTGTCCAGCAGATCTTTTGATGAGGTGATCTCAACTTTTTTAACAATTTTTAAAGTGCCTCTTAATTTAATGTGAAATATTAATTATTTCATCTTTCCCTCTCCGACCTTTTTTTTTTTTTTTTTTACTTCCAAACTCTTGTATTTTTATAAAAAAATACTTATTTAAAACATCTCAAGCGTTTTTCTGGACTATGGTGCAGCAATGGCACCTTTAAAATATCAAATTAACATAATTGCACTGGTTTATATAGAATTATATTCTGAAACACATAGTAAGTAATTGTTAGCCTTTTTCTCTCTTTTGATTTATGAAAAAGAGAGAAATATCTTGTGGATGGTTCATGCTGCTATTTTCTTTAAAGGAAGCACCAAAGTAAGGGAAACAATTTTTTTTAATTGATGGGCAGAATGTGGAATAAAGTCCTAATGACATTTACTTTTCAGTAGCAGAACCACAAGAAAACTTAAACAGGAGGAGAGTATTTCTTTTGAATGAGACAGCATTTCTTGTTCTTTTTTAGTTTTCTTGTAGCCCCGGAAAACTCTTGCGGCTTTGTGAAACTTTCCGTATTGTGCTGGTTTTGTGCGGGGTAGAGTTAATTTTCCTCATAGTAGCTGGTGTGGGGCTGTGTTTTGGATTTGTGCTGAAAACAGTGTTGATATCACAGGGATGTTCCTGTTATCACTGAGCAGGGCTTGCACAGAGTCATAGTTTTTTCTGCCTCTCACACCACCCTACCAGTGAGTGTGAGATTTGGGAGGGGACACAGCTGGGACAGGTGGCCCCAACTCACCAGTGGGATAGCCTGTACCATATGGCATCAGGCTCAGCATATATATAAAGCTGGGGAAAAGAAGAAAGAAGCAGGGGGATGTTTGGAGTGATGGTATTTGTCTTCCCAAGTCACTGTTACATGTGATGGGGCCCTGCTCTCCTGGGCATGGTTGAACACCCACCTGCCCATGGGAAGCAGTGAATGAACACCTTGTTTTGCTTTGTTTGTGTGCGCAGCTTTTCCTTTCCCTATGAAACTGTTGTTATCTCAGCCCATGAGTTTTCTCACTTTTACTCTTTGAATTCCCTCCCTCATCCCAGCACAGGGGGAGGGAATGGGAGAGCGGCTGTGAGGGGATTAGTTGCCAGCTGGAGTTAAAACACGTGTGTTTATGGCACAAAGCATGTGACTAAACCTGGCTGTGTTCTCATGACTGGCATTCTGATCTGGCTATTCCATACCCAAATTCTGAGCATGTGTTCAAGTGTCTGCCTTCTGTAACACAATAGACTCACAGACAAATAAAAAGAGGATTTGCCAGTATGAGCAACAAAATCAGAAGCAGAATTACATTTACAGTGATGTTTGTGAATAGGCTGCTTGAAAAGAGAAAAATCAGAACACTACTCAAGCTAGCCAGTTTGAGGGAGCGGGGCGGCGGGGGGGAATCAACCCCCTGCTTGCCACACCAGTCTACAAACTATCTGGAAACTATTAAACATACTATGTACATACACAGTTTCTAAACAAGTTCATCCAAATAATATGTAAGAAATGTGCTCTCATATTTATCACAGGAACTACATTGACAGGAAAACAAACAGTTTCTTACCACAGTCCTGTGGTCACAGCTTACAACATCCTCTATTTTCTAAACAGCTTTGGCTCCTGGAGGGTCAAGTTTGTCCTGTCTTCCTGTTGCAGCGATCCTTAATGGACTGAGATTATGCTATGCTTTAAAATTAAAGTCCCTAGAGTTAGTTTGCTACTTATTGCCAGTGTCTATATCTTTTTAATCTTCCCTCTGTTGGGTGAAATTAAAAGAGAAAAAAACAGGCAGTTAAAGATGTTTTCAGCTCTTGGCAATATGCATCTATCCTGTTTAGGAGGTGACATTCCTACCGCCTGCAGATGGTTTTTTTTAATTGACTCTATACTTATCTGGATCTGTGGAATAAAAATTACATGATTTTTAGAAAAAAAAAAACAAAAACAAAACAAACCAACAAAATAAAACAAAACAAAAATCAAAAACATACGGTTCCAATCCTAAGGTGAAAAGTATCCACTCCTTCATGTTATACTGCCAAATTCCTGAACACAGTTTATTTGTTTTTCACTACAAATATTTAAAGAACATTTTCCACTTCAAGATCAGTTTTTCATGAAATACATGTGTTCAAATTTTCTGGCTGACTTTGTTCAATGGTATGTGTCATGTTGTATTGTGTCAGTAAAAGCAAGGTGACTGAAGCAGAGCAATGTAACTCATTAAGTGCTAGAGATTCCAGTAGCAAACATTGAAATCCAAATCTCACTGGCTTCTTAAAAGTAATTGCTTTTTCTTCATGGAAATAGTGTTTTCCAAACTGTTTTTTGTAAAGGCAGACTGTTTTTGAATGCCTTTGCACACGATATGGGCGAGTCTGACTTGATTTTGCTTTGAAATGCTCAGCACATCTCTAATTGCACAAAAACATTATTTAAATGTCTGACTCTGCAAATATATGTTGTTTTGGCATAAAGTACAGTGGACACTTTAGTAGCTTGTGATGGTGGTGGAACAGAAATTTGAAAGTAAATGTTTCTATGTTAATATGAAAGAAATCTCATCACAAACTGTGACTGCAAAAATGGTTTTTAATTAGAGGCACTATCAAAAGAAACAGGGAAAGCAGCAGAAAGAATGAACCTTGACCATAGTATCTAATTTACACAACACTAAACTGCAGAACAATTTCCATAGAAACAAATTGCTTTAAAATTATTAATTGTTCAGAAAAATATTAGTGTATATATATATGTTAACCTGTTTTAATATTGTATACAAAATTAAATAGTTTGGCTTTTGTTTTGGTTAGTACTCTAGTCTAAGACTCAAAAAATCTCAGTTTACCAGATTTCTTCTTTAATTACATCTAGTTTTTTCCAGGTGTAGCAGAGCCAGTTGAAGATTGTTCTTCTCAGCTACTCTTTGGCACCTTCCGGATGAAAGTTGCCTTCCCTCCTCTCGGCCTTTAAGTGTAGACATTTTTATTTAATTTTCTGTTAAAATGGTTCCAATTCAACTTTCAGTGATAGCACGTTCAAACTGGACTGTCCCAGGGTTAGTATTGCACATATTCATATATACACTCTGACAACTGAGAAGGTAGCTGAGAATTTCTAGTGGGGTGAGATTAGTTGAAAGTAGCACCAAGTAGGACCTTGCTATCATTTGAAAGTCTGCTATTCTGTGATATATATATATATATATAATAAATTCACAGCAAATGAACACAAAATAAGCAAAACGCTGCTATGTGTCATTTTGCCCCTTAAAATTAAATTATTACTTGTTTTTTATTATATCACAGCAGTTATTTCATATCTTTCCTGTCAGAAGCTTGATTCTTTTTTCTGTGTTTCTGCAGGATTAACACCGGTTTCCCAAACCATATAATTATATCATTTATGTAATTTTTTTTCTGCTCCAAATAAGGTAGATTCAACAAGAACACTTACAACAGTACTCTCAACAATCTATTATTATAATTGGAAGCTGTGCAGATGCACTTGAACTTTTGCTATTTTTCATTTAAATTTGGATTTCAAAGAAAAGACTAAATCAACTCCTTGAGTAGACACTGAAGACAGGATATAAAGAACTTTACTTTTTTTGAGTGTCAAAATGACAGCAAGAGTTATTTTTGTTTCAGCAAAAATACAACTTGAGAGAACAGAAAGAGAGTATGAACAGCCAAGTACATTGCAAAATACTGGGTTTTGAAGGAAAAATCAAACTTAGGAAGAGCAGGAAAAGGACTAATGCTGGATTGTCAACATGGTCAAGACAAAGAGCATAATTTTTATTTCTAGTATAACATATATTTATTTCATTAAAAGGGAGAAATACATAAACCTTTCTCAAAAATGAAAATACTATTTCACAAAACCAAATAAAGTTTCCCTCTGCTCTGTATTAAGTGAAGTTGGTGGTGAAGTTGACTGAAAATAGATGGTAGTATGGCCCTTTTGGTCATCATTTTAGCTCTTCCATCTCATTTCAATTTGAAAAAAAATACAGATTTATTTTGTCATGATCTTTTATTTTTTTACACTCATTCTTGGCTGCTTGGCAACCAAGAGAATATCTCAATGTAACAGATTGCATAAGTGAGATCACTGCATAGTTGTACCTAAGGGAAATTTCTTTTCTATAGTTGGTTTAAATTAAAAAATGCTATGAACTCAATTTATCAAGGCATTGAAGATGTCTTCTGAATAGCCTTGCTGACCTCAGCTGACATCCTTTTCTCATTGCCATCCTTTCCCACAGAGGAACGATTTTCTGTGTAAAGAACTTCAAGTTATAATGTCATGTAGCCCTTTAGATCTTCTCAGATGTGCCTCTGGAATATTGTGTAGTGATTCTTCCCTCCCATTGGAAACACTCAAGTCTATTGTATTAATATGGAGTCTCAGTCTTGCATCCTTATATGTGGATAGAATAAAGGGTTATGTGAAAAAGAAACCTGAGATGAAGGATAAAATTTTAGTGCTGTTGAAAAAAACTAAGGCTCCTTCTGCAGAGCCCTGTAAATTCATGGGTGTTTCTGAAAGCTTCGCTTTTTCAGCCGTGCTTTTTTTCCTCATCAGGGGATGATCATGGTTTGGACTGTATTCTTTATTTTCTAAAATCTATGTTACTGAGTTCTTCTCTAAGCTGCATCCACCCCGCGACTAAAGAAGAAAATAAAGAAGAATTCTTTGCTCACCCACTTAAGTGAATCTTTACTGTGATGTCCAAATATGACGGATATGGATGAAATAGTCAGATAAATGCTGAAACACCATTTTTCTTTGGAGTGGTTATTACATGAAAGATAAAAACCATCCAGAAGTGCATTTTTTTCTATGATACATAATGATAACTACGTGTATTCTATATAAATATTTTAAAGCGCAGAATGGGGAATCTTGTATAACGCCGAAAAAATCAGAAGCTGTTCAAGACTTTGAAACGTCCTGCTGCACAAAATAAATGGTGAAATGAGCAGATTTAGGATGTAACATTGGTTTTCCGTCTACTGTATTGATATCAGTTTTGCATGCTCATGCTTAAGGTAGACTCTAAACTTAAAATAAGCTTGTGCTGTTTCATGATACGCAGCTCAGACATCTTTCTGCTGTAGACCTAATTCTAGATATGGTAGCTGTCCTGTTTTTCAGTCTGTGGGCTACAATGCACACAGCGACAAGCCCCTGTGGCCAAGAAGGCCAACAGTATTCTGAGGCGCATTAGGAAGATCATTGCCAGTAGGTCAGAAAGGTGATCCTGCCCCTCTGCTCAGCCCCGGTGAGGCACATCTGGAGTGCTGTGTGCAGTTCTGGGCTCCTCAGCACAGGAGTCACATGGAGGTCCTGGAGTATGTCCAGCAGAGGGGGCTGGAACATCTCTCCTGTGAGGAAAGACTGAAGGAGCTGGGCCTGTTCAGCCTCAAGAAGAGATGACTGAGAAGGGACCTCACTGTCAGCATCTGCAGGGAGGTGCCAGAGGAGGGACCAGGCTGTGCTTGGTGGTGCCGAGCAATGTGGCAAGAGGTAATGGGCAGAAACTGATGCCCAGAAAACTCCACCAGAACATGAGGAAGAACTTCTTCATTTCAAGGCTGACTGGAATAGGCTGCCAAGAGCAGTTGTGGAGGCTCTTTCTGCAGAGATATTCAAAAGCCATCTGGACACAATTCTGTGCATTGTGCTCTAGGGGACCCTTTATGAGCAGGGAGGTTGGGCCAGATGACCTCCAGTGGTCTCTTCCAACCTTAAACTTTCTATGACTCTTTGTGAATACTGTGTGCATCCAAACAGGTCTACAGAATCCGTGTGATCCCTATTTTCCCCACCGCACCAGCACAAGAAGCATATGTGATGATACTTTGTTATGGCTTGATGAATCAAAACCTGTCTTCTAGGGCTTCACAGTAAATCTCTACCCCTTGTGTAGTCATGCTGAACATTTCCATAGATGTTTGTGTGAACTTCAGCATTACATGAATGAACTGCAATTTCTAAAGTGTTTCTTCATCCCAAATATTCCAGGCTCAGATATATTGCCTCATGTACTCGTGTGCCCAAGAAACCAAGTGGAGAAAGATGGTGTTGTGTGAATCATGCTATATCTGAGATGTAATTCTGAGATGGGACAAAACACAGTGCAGAATTTGTATTCAAACTGATGCCTGGCATTGCAAAGAGAGCAAGCACTTCAAAATTAGTTGCACCTGAAAACTATAACAGTGTCTAGGCCAGGAGCTGGCCACTAGGAAATCCATGATCACAAATATTCAAACAAGATATCACAGATGTCAGCACTTCTATTACCTGGGTATGGGCATTTCTAGAGATGAGACATGTGGAAAGTCCCACTGCAAAGTGAGACATGTGATGAGCTACAGAAGGTATCCTGTGAAAAGCATGCCAGGAGGAAAAAAAAGTTTTAAAATATTTGATAAAATGTTCCTTAATATCTTCAGATCCTACATTTACACATCCTGTCTCTATCCTTCAAGGTTGAGTTTTAAAAAGAGCATTCCCTTCCACATTTCTGAGTACATCTCAGACAAACAGGATGACTTTAGGAGACTGCTACCATCCCATTTGATTTAATTAAAAAAAAAAAAAGGAAGCAGCAACTTCATTTGTTATTGAAGAATATTGGACAGACAACACCTGCCTACTGTCATGTCATGGGTTTACCAGCCCCATCCCGGGGTTGAAAATAGTTAATTCCAGGTAGATTTCCGGAGCAAAGCCAATCACAGGTTTTAGAAACGCCTCTGTGAATGACATATTTAAGAAAATGGAAGAGAAGATGAATTGTGCAGAAGAAATTCCAGCCTGGAGAGGAGCAGAGATAGCAATGTAGCCTCCAAGGTCAGTGTAGCAGGAGGCGGGAGGAGAGGCCTGAGGGGCCCCCCTCTCCCCTTCCAGCAGGGGAGAAGACTTAAAACTAAAACCCCTGCCACCTCTGGAAGATTATTCGCAGTGAGGAGACCCTC
>VXAY01002459.1:603297-616832 GCA_013399855.1 Oxyruncus cristatus | reverse complement strand
ACAGATAACAGAGGAAAACTTTCAAGTGCTGCAAATTTGATTTGGAGGAACTGTAACCCTGAAAGTAAAGGAAAGACTTCTCCTCCTGGACTGATACAGAGGGGAGGGATAATTTTGTAAATGCATAACATTTTCTTCATAATTTTACCTAGTTAGAATTGTTGTATATATTATTCTTTAGTTTTTATCCTGCTAGTAATAAATTTAATATTATTCCCCCATGTCAAGCCTCTTTTGTCTGTCTAAAACTTCTCTCATCTTATAGCAATTGTGTAAAAGGTTTGAAAAAAATCGATCCAGAGTAAACTCACGACGTCATCATAGAAATAAAATAACTCTATGCCTTAATTTTCACAAGATATCTAAAAAAAAAAAAAAAAAAGAATAAAAAAGATAAAGCAGTACACGAGATGGAGCACTTTGCTTGACTAAAATGTGATTTACAGTGACAGGAAGACACAAGGACATAAATAAACAATGAGGAAAGCAAGAACTGCTTAAGTTAGCAGAGTTAGTGACAGAAATGTCTGTGGACTTACAAGCCTCCGTGTCAACAGTGCTTACAACATTCTAGAGACTTGTCCCTTGCTGCGCTTCTCTGGTGGGTTAAATCCTCTTGGGACCTCATAGGAGAGTAGCAGCACATAACCATCATGGATCTAAGACCTCAGGTAGCCCACGCAAAACTTTCTTGTAGGTGATATGTAGGTGTGTGGAGAGTAGGTTCAGAGAAGTTTTTTTCCAATAATACATTTCCTGATGTGCTGGAGGAAAGGGGAAGGGCTAACTCTGGTGTGGATTGCACAGTCAATTTGACAGATAACTGCTGTTTGAAAAATAATCATGACATGTATGCTTGATGGCTTGAAAATGTTGTAAGTTGCTAATAGTTTCAGACTTTTTGTCTTTTTTTGACTCAGCTTGGAAAAAAAAAAAAAGAATATTCAAGGTTTTAAAATACAAAATAACATAGGGTTTTACCTGTTTCTAAAGCACTTAAAACTGAAATGCCCCTAAAAGGTGTTAAACTTAGATAATTCAAGAGTCATTTATACACAATTCTTGTAATCTCCATCCTTAGGAACACAGAAATAGTCTCTGCAGTGGCAAATAAACACCTTACCCTGAGGAATCAGAACATATTTTCCAAAAGCGTCTAATAGATGAGGGAAGTATAAACTTTATAAGCCTGGAGATTCTAAGCCATGCCATAAGCCATAAAAAAAAAAAAAAAAGAGCTTTACTCTGCCTCTTGAACAGAGTATAATTACAGACTGGGCAAGTACAGGTACTACAGTGGTGACAGTTAAGTCATGAGCAGGATTGTAGGACATGGAACAGAAGAACTCTTGACATGTTTCCTTCTTTTCACTTGTCCGTTGTTGCTCTAAGTTTCTTTCACTTGAGTGTTTCATGGAATCTAGTATGACTTCTGACACAGATGTGTCTGATATATTCCTGAGAATGCTCCACAGCTGCAACACCAAAGTCTTTCTGTCTTAATGTCAGTGTAATTTCTTTGCAAAGGGTAAACTATGATCATATGCATCGGTTGTCACTCTCCAAAATTCCACATTCCTGGAATTCGGTGGCAAACACTGGGATATTCTGTATGTGTTTAACTTTTGATGTAGTAAACTCCTGATTTCTTCTGTGATTATACTTACCTGGGTACCCCTCATTAAAGTCACAGCTGACTCTTGTCATTGCTGCCTGTCCACAGGTGATAGTCATTCCTTTGTCTAATGGGAATAGATCCTTTTCCGACATCCCTCACTGATGTGTTGCAAAAAAAAAAGGCTTTGTTTCCACAGAACTTTTTGCACCTCTGAGAAGTCATCTCATATATATGAACTAGACACTGTTTGCAGGCAACCTCTGAAAATGATGGCTTGGATGTGGTCCCAAGAGCTCAATTAAAGTACAGGGTCTTGTCATTGGACTCCATGTCGGTAAAAATCTAATTAGAGTGAAAATTCGTTGCGTAGCAAAAAACCTGAAGATACTCCTCTTCCAACTTGTTGTGTGATGTTCCTTCAGAAGTGTCAGTGCATTTAGGTGTCCCTAGTAAGGGAAACAAAAAGTACATTTTTATTGATCACTACAAATAACGTTTTTATTTCTGGAAAGTCTCCTGACTGAAAACAAGTTAGTATTAATATACATGTCTACACACAAGTATACACAGTAAGTAGCACACAAAGTGTACACACAATTGCAGATTCAAAATGTTGCAACTCCATTTCACTTACTAACTACATGTCAGACACTAATTTTTATCTGTATGCCTGAGAAAAAACTTGTTCTGAATAACTCTGTTTATTGTTAAAAAAATAAATTCATAAACTTGGGAGTAGAGAGTAGTATATGCAATACGTGGTTAACTTTTTGAAAGCCTTGTGTGTTTATCCAAATATAAACTGAAATATAAGATGGTCAAAATTCAATTAATAATGTTTTTCTGGCTCTTTTTACTCCCTTAATTTTCTTTTACCCACTCTAACTAATGTCTTTAATCCAAAGTTCAACTTTAAGCCGCTGGTTTCAAAGTTTGCAACTAATTTTGAGTTCTGCCAATTCTTCTTGTACAATGCCTGGAGTTTCTGTGGGTGAGTTTTAGCAAGAGTTAGCACTGAGGCTTTGCTCCTTATTTTTTCCTTAAATCTTGCTTAGCATATTCTTAAAGAAATGTCAGAGAAAAGAAGTTCTAGGACCAAACCATAGAATAATTGCTGCTTTTCATGTTTTTGTATGTCCTCTTGCCACATTAAACCTGGTTGGGCATCAGTGTAACTTTTCAGTTGTTGGGTTTGAAATTAGATCTACTTGACAGAACTACATCTATTATGCCATTCATTCATGTGTTAACGGGGTTGCAGAGGAAAATATGATTAAAATGATTGCTCATATTCATGAGGAATGATGACAGGATTTCCTAAGGCTTTGGATAATGCCAATTTCTCTTGACATCAGTTTTATTACAGACATGATTTTAATATATCTTTACTCACAGTCTTTCAGCAGTGCTTATTATCTCAGGCACAGTGCTGCACTGGTATGGTTATTTAAATCAGATCTGCATCAGCCTACATCAGATACAGACAGAATTCATCTATACTGGGGGCTGCATTGGTAGTTTTCAGATGCTTTGGAGTGGACTCATGAACAGAGTGAGATTAGTGGTCTCACTCAGTTATCAGGGATCTCAAAATAAGGATATAAAAATTCTGCTCAGAGACATGGAAGATGCTGCAAAGGCAGAAATATTCTAAAAACCTATGTTTAAGTTTCCATCTCTGGATACTTGAGAGATTTGGAACTTCTTTTATCATCATTGTAATTTGTCAGTACCTTAATCACAGAAAGACACAGTGGCTTGCAGGAGTGGTTTTAAACAACAACAAAAAAAACAACTCGGCTCCTCATTGCCTTCCACTTGGTAAAGTAATTACCTTTTCTGTCTGATTCTGTAGGCAGATATTCTACAAACTTGGAGAATTATTATCTGACCCAGAATTACATTTTTCATTTTCTAAGGGGGTAAGTGAAAAAGATCTCCCACAGTGCTGAATTTCCTCACCTATCTGGTCGCTTCATCATTAGCATTTCTAAAAACTTTTCAGATGTTAGGGAAAAACTGAGACTATACTACTGTGGTTTTAATTTTTAACTTTTTTTGCACGTGAAGGAAATGTGGTAGAAAACATGAAGTGCTGCTGAGTCAGATTCCAGTCCAATTACAAGAATGCTTTACAAAGAGCACAGCCGGAGCAGTGACGTTTGTATAGTGTACTTAATACCTTTCTTCAGTACTCACTTGATCAGGCTACCCTCTCCAACCTCTGCCTCCACTCTGGTTTTACTTAGGAACTGAAACCATCCATTGGAATGAAACTCTTAGAGGTATTTTTAAAGCTGTTTTCCTTTGGAACCGTTGAAGCTGATACTTAGATGTCAGAGATGTTTAACCCTTGCACTTTTAATAGTGGGATTTCAGCTGAGGAGGTCAGGAGTGGCACACCACTCCATTCAATTATATTCAGCAATGGGCTGTTGCATCAACAGCAGTGCCTTTAACTGGGTGGAATAAGCCAGTCTGCTAAGTGAGAGGGAAACCAGTGTGCTGACAGTGTTTAGATGTTGTCACGTAAAAGGGGAGATTTTCTGAAAGCTTTGTGTTTGATTAATCTGCCAGTGCCCCAGGGAAGCCAAGACCCTTGTGTCCAAGCAACCTTTCAGTGTCCTGTTATGGGGAAACCAAAAAGTCCTGCTGGATTGGAGGGCAATTTGACTTTCATTTTCAGGGTCGTGTGCGAATAGAGAGACCCCCCTGCCAGCTCTCCTCACTTTTAATGGGTCTGTTGGCGGGAAAGATGCAGGGACACATGCCAACAGCATAAGGGAGACCCTGCTCCCGGATCTCCACAGTGGAGCATGTTACCCACTGCCAGTGACTGCCAGCACCCTTACAGTTAACAGTTTATGGAATAACACTCTTCATTAATATAATAGAAAATTGTGACAAGTTAAGGTTTGAAGGTTACCAGTAATAGTATCTGGCTGGAAAAACATAATTAAAGCAATATATGGATAAGTTGTAATTCCTAACAAAAGCTGACTCAAGATAGTCAATCAGTGAGCATAAGGTATCATAGCTCTTACCCAACAGGCATTCCTGTGGGGGAGAAGACAGGATCAGCCCATTGACCGATCCCAGAAGTTGCAATGCAGTCTTCCTTAACTTCGTCTCATCAGTAACTAATTTCTATACTATTTTTGCATTTAGGTAGAGCTTGAATGACTCTAGTCATACATCATGTTTAATGAGGGCTAGTCATACCTTGGAGGTGGTTAATGTCAGTATCACACCTGAGGTAACCTTTGGGATGGAGGTGTTCATTTGTGATCTCACCACAGTTGCTGGTTCAACAGCAGGAAATCTCTTTTATCTCTCATTTAACAGGTGCTGTGTGGCTTATCAACTACAAGGTACCACTGAATTCCCCCTCTTGCAAGGATTTGCTCCCCCCTCCATTTAGTTCCCCTTAGGACCTGTTGTGTGGGGGAAGAAAGAAAAACAGAAATATCAGACAACAAAATGATGTAAGATTTAGAAACCTCTCTGCATGTAGTGAGACTTCAAGGGCTGAGTCGTTTCAACTCCTTCAAAATAAAACAGTGCTTGATCATGGTCTGAATCTGCCTTCAGCGGTAGAAAAATATTTGATACTACAGAGCCCTCAAAAGTTTCAGACAAAAGCATAAAAAAATGCTGGAAGCTAAAGCTTCTGAAAGTCCTGACTATTAAAAGTTATTTTACCATTACCCATTGAAAATACTTGCTAAGAGCTGTGCCATTTACTGGGGAGAGGTTCTCAGCTACAGCCAAGAACTTCCCTTACTTTTGCATGCCCACATAACCCACTCTCATAGTGGTCCATGCATTTAGGTATAAAGAATCCAATGCCTTCCAGACACCCTAGAAAAGTCTTTCAGTGGAGGAAGCAGAGGCCACAACCCCACTTACAAAAATTTGGTCATAGGCTACAGACACAACTGATAGAAAAGGAAAGTACGTGATAAAAATCCTCTCTAAATACTTCCTTTAACTATCCATCTTACAGGAAGAAGGTGACTCTTAACCCTGGATGGTAGCAGGCTTGGTCTCCTTTTTCATGTCTCAGGTGTCTGGGTTGCAATTAAAGGAAATGCATCTTTAGGGCATGTTAGGATAACTTCTATGCTGTGGTTCGATTCTTCTGTCCCCAGTTGGCAATAATTTTTCTCTCCTTTGCCATTCCCCACTCCTGGAGTAATTCAGGTTTATTGCTATGGTTTACTAACTCAGAAAAAAATTTCAATAATCTTCCCCTATGTAATTGATTTCTATTACTTCTTTGAAGCTGCTACTCCCTTGGATTATAACATCTTTTTTTTTACTTTGATTAAACACTTAGCAAAATATTAACCTACTGGAGAAAAATGTTCTCCTCCCTTTCTCAGGAAACATTGGGTATGTCTAAAGATATAACTTTTATATACACTGAGTTTGTATCTTATATCAAATAGCTGCCTAAATTAACAATTTGCTGTAAAGAGTTTGTTAAGGAATCTGTTCTAATCATGTTGACCTAATAGGCATTAACTGATACCAGGGCTGATGGTAATGAACCAAGAGTTATCTGAGGCTTGTTCCTTTACCATCTGAAAATCTTCAGTTTAGGACCTTAACGTGCCTTAAAATCCCTCCCAAATTTGCCCTATTTTAAATTTAATCACATAATTTATTTGTTTCTGTCTGATTCTCAGTACAAATAAGTCCAGAGAGCAAACGGTTTCCCTGATAAAATAGCTCTGTTCAGCTGAATTGAATCATTCCTTTGGAACTGCTCAGACTGGCATATTATTGCCATGTTCTACTTCTCTTAGTTGCAGAACAAGACCAGCTAATTATTATATATGTTTGATTGAGAAAAAAGTCACATTTGCTAATAATTGATTTTGTTATTGTTTAAAGGGGAAGTAAAGAACCTTTCCTTTTTTTTTCTATGCTAGTCGTGTGGTTTTTATTTGTCACTGTTTTTTTTTTCTCCCAATGTATTTCATAAGTAGAATAAAAAGTTCTTCAAAGGGAAAGAGAAGAAAGACTATTACTCAGATCTAGAGTTTAATACAGCTGCAAAATAAAGAGGAAGAACATGAGGAATACATTCTTATAATGATGCACACGGAGGTAATTTTCAAAATAATTTTAATTACCTATGTATCTTACACAAATATGGTGTAAATCCAACAATCACTGAGTTACAATATTAACTTTTATTATTAGTGTGTATAATAATATAAATTAATAATCTGTCAGAGCTCTTCCAAGATCTTGATGAGATAGAAGATCAAATGGTAATAAAAATAGATTTTATGTTTTAAAGTAAAATAAACCAAAACAAACTCATAAATGTTAAAGCTATAATAAACTTGAACATAGCAATGTCTTTATCAATATACCATGAGATAACAAATATTTATTCCCTCATAACCTCAACTCAGATATTTGGGAGACACAATATCTAATTAGGAATTCTCAGTATATAAATACTTTTCAGGAAGAGGTAAAAATGATAAAATATCGTCAAAACTGGCTTTTATTTTTTTATGAGAATATAGTTTTCTAATTGGATTTGAGTAAATTTACATGGAGCTGGCCACTGTAAGCATACAGAGTGATTAGGAATCGTTAACAACAACTTTTGGTGGAGAGAAGAAAAGAGTGGGGGAGGTGAGAGAGAAGATTGATTTTGTTTTCATAGTTCAATAAATTTCTATGCACAAAGTTGTGTTCCTGAATGTTTTTTTCCAGTAAGAACTATTTCAATGAAAGAGGCAAGCAAAAAAATTTAATCTAAAGACTTAAAAGCTCTTTTTATTCTTTACATTCATCTTATTATTTTAATTTTAATAATTCAATTATTCAGTAATCAGAGTGTGAAAGCTGACAGAGGTCTACTGCATTCATTTTGTGATTGCTCATGTGACACATCACTATGCAAAACAACAGCCCATTTCAGATTAATCTTAGAAGATTATGATAAAAATGTAGCTTCTACAAGCAAATATGACACAAATGATACTTAAGTAATCAATTTTGACGTACTAAAGAGTAATGCCATCAGTTCTGACAGCAACACATGCTTGGGCTCAGCCTCAGCCTGCTGTGATTTTTGCTTGACTGAGCAAAAAGGCTCTAGTGGTCTCTTTCTTAACTTGCTTTCTCCTGGGATTTGAAGGAAATGTCGTGATTCCCTTCAGGATATGCATTTAGTTGAGCTGAAAAAGGAGACGTGATTCCAAATTAGCCATTTGTGGTGGCAGAACTGGGTGTGATCATTACCTCCCATTAACAGACAGTGTCATTCCGGTTTGCTGCTAGAGTCAGGATTATGAATGAGGGTTTTCTGAAGCTTCTTATAAAATTACAATGACTAGTGTGAGTAAAATCAATGCAACTACATGTCCAGTGTTGTTTAATAAGATGTTAAAAGACAACAAGATAGAGGTTATTAGTATCATTCTCTCATTTCAAAGCAGTAGCTATGGAACAAATTCTGATACCAATGTCCTATTTTCTGAACACGTGTGTGGGGTTTCTGTGGCTGGGTTTTGGTTGTGGGGGTGGGGCTACAGGGGTGGCTTTTGTTGAAAGCTGTAGAAGCTCCCCCTGTCTGGTGGAGCCAATGCCAGCTGACTCCAGGATGGACTTCCTGCCGCTGGCCAAGGCTGAGCCAAGCAGGAATGATATAACACCTCTGTGATAACATATTTAGAAATAGAAGGTTGCTGAGTGGGTGAAAATTCCAGCCAGGGAAGAGCGGAGTGAGAATGTGTGAACTGCAATGTAGACACCAGGAGCAGTCCAGAAGGAAGGGCACAAGGTGCTTCAGGTGCTGGAGCTGAGGCCCTGCAGCCCGTGGTACACACCATGGTGGAGCAGCTGTGCCCCTGCAGCCCATGGAGGACCATGGGGGTACAGAGACCCACCTGCAGCCCCTGGAGGAGCCCACGCTGGAGCAGATGGATGCATGAAGGAGGCTGTGACCCTGTGGGAGGCCCACGATGGAGCAGGGTCCTGCCAGAGACCTGTGGCCTGTGGAGAGGGAAGCCCACGCTGGAGCAGGCTTTCCCTGGGTAGGACTGTGGGGGACCCACACTGGTACAGCTCACCTGTGAAGGACTGCATCCCATGGAGGAGTGACCACCGGACTGCAGTTTGGGAAGAACTGCTGCCTGAGGGATGGACTCACACCAGAGGAGTCCATCAAGGACTGTCTCCCGTGGGAGGAACCTCTCAAATTGGAATCCAAAGCCCCCCACGAACTGTATGTAAACACTTAAAAAAATCCCAGAAGGAACAAGGTCTCCTCTCCCTGAGCAGCGGCAGAAACAACAACTGACAGCAACCCTCATTCCCCATCCCCCTGCACTGCTGTGGGGAGAGGAGGGAGAACATGGAAGGAAGGAAGGGTGGGGGGAAGGTGTTTTTAAGATTATTTTGCTTCTCACTCTTTTGCTTTGATCCTGTTAGTAATAAATTTAATTAATATCTCCACTCTGAGTCTGTTTTGCCTGTGAAGGTAACCAATAACTGATCCCTCCCAGCTCTTATCTCAATTCATGAATCCTTCACTGGTTTTTCATTCTCTCCTCTGTCCAGTTGCAGAGGGGAGTGAGAGAGTGGCTGTAGTGAGTACCTGGCATCCAGCCAGGATCAACCCACTACAACACAATAATTTTCTAGAATCCCAGAATGTTTTGGGTTCAAAGGGACCTTAAATATCCTCTAGCTCCAACCACCCTGCCATGGGCAGGTATATTTGTCTGTCACCAGTTTATTGCTTAGTGTTGAGAGATATCTCTTGTGTTGAGAGATAAAAAACAACAGAAGGTATTCAGCTTGTTTAGTGTCAGACATTACGTTTGAGTCACTCACCTAAGACTGAAAGAACAGTTAAGGAAGGAAATAGCTTCTAGAGAACAGTTAATCAGACACTTTAGGGATCACATTAGGATATTTTCTGATATGAGGATCTTATCTAAGTTTCTGTTTCTCTCAATTAACAAAGTGTTGATTTATAAATCTCCCCACTTCTGTTTTCCTTCAGTCTGGGCCACTTGGGAGGAGACTAAGGCATTTTTCCCCTGGCTTCAGGCAGACACTACAGATGTGTACCAGGCATGGATGTCTCCATCCGACATCATTCTTCACCACTGTCTAGGGAGGTCTAGGGATTATCAAATGCCCATAGCGTCGTGCAGCCTTGTAGTATGAGGGTATAAAGTTATTTTTTCAGGGTCTTTCAAATGGAAACATAAATAACATTTGTGTCTCATGCTAACAAGGATACCTCTCAGATCCAGCAAATGACTGCTATGCTACAAAGTGATGACTGTGGAAAAGGCTAGTCTGCTACTGAGGGTAATTTTGCACAAATTACCTCAGCATCTAGTATTCTACACCATTTGTAATTAAAAAAAAAGAATCACAGATTAAATGTATGGTGAGTTGTTCAGATGAAAATTCCTACTATATAGACCCATTACATTTGGCAAGATGACTCCCAGACTGCGTTTCTGAATTGTATAGAAATTATTTTACAATGCCACCCACTCAGTTGTGGTCCATTACTGTCCTGGATGTAGGACACAGCAAAAATTCAGTTGCTCTGCATAGAGGGCAATCGTTTTCCACTAGTATTTTTTGAGACTATTTTAGAAGATTTCACTCTCCTCAGACTTGTCTTTAGACAATTTAAATTTTCACTGCCCTTTAAAAAAGATGAACCTTTACAATTAATTATGTTTGCATCCAAAAAACTTGAAACCTATGTCTGCAGGACTTGTTTGCTTTTTGTCTGCTAATACTGGTTGCTAGATCAGACTATGATTATGTGAAAATTGCATTTTTTTCACTCTATTGAACATCTCTAGTTCTTTCTGTGGTTTCCAAAACCTTTTAAAAGTATTCTTCTACTATTTTTCACTTGTTTAAAATGTTAGCTCTGTTATGAATAGACCTTTAGGGAAGAAAAAGAGAATAAAAATGAGAACTAAAGTATATATAATCAAGCTTTATCTCTGTTTGAATGCAAAGTGTAGCTTTGGTTCTCCCATCTCAAAAGGCTAAGCCTGGAAATTACTCATGAGAGAGTGAGAAGATGATCAAAGATTGGAATGGTTTCTGTATGAGGTGACACAAACTAGGCTTCTAAATTAATCTCGAAAAAGAAATAGCCAAAGTAAGATTAAATGGAGATCTCAAAAATTATTACTGGCAAATAGAAAGAGAATGAGGATCAATTAATTGGATTCTCTTCTGGCAGAAGTTATAGCTAGCAGAGGGAAAATGCAAAACTCCCAAACAAACAACAGCAAAAAAATCCCCTACCAGAGCGGGTAAAATATAACAAGATGTGGAGTTCCCTAGGATGTTGCGGACATTAAATTCTGCTGGAATTCAAAAGACAAGTTGACGCAGAAAATCCACAGAGGCTCATTATAAAAATGCCATTTCTAACTCAAAAAGCCTCAAGCTGTTGAAGGCTGGGAGAGCACTCTGTGTGATCATTACCATATGGTTTCGGCGTTCCTGTACTCTTCCGTAGGCATCCACTCTTGCTCACTACTGGAAATAGTATACTGAGAAAAATGGACTTTTTAGCCTAACTTGTTATGACTCTTGCTGTCTAAAAATGCATTAGACTCTGCCAGTGGAAGCTTGTCAGTAGCTAAACTGCTCCTTACACTCCTTTCCCAATTTATATTTTGTTTTGCAGGGGTTTTTTTTTGGTTTTGTTGTGGTTTTTTTTCCACCCCTAAACTAAGCTCAATTACTTCTTATGTCAGACATTTCTGTCACTCCAGAATTTGCATAGCACATTTTGCAGCCTTAATTCAATCAGTTCCATAGTTTTCCCTTCTTTCTGTTCTCTCCTGTTTAAAAGTATATAAATTCTATGATTTACGTTTATATGGCATGCAGTGCTCTTCAATACAGTTCCATTCTTAGGATTCTTTTAGTGGAAATAACTGAAATCTGTTGAAGCATGAGGTACTTCAGAATTAGTTATTGTCAAAATAAGGATTAAGTTCTTGTCTGCAATGCAATGTTTTTATTTTTCCTCTGGGAACTTTAATTGCTTTTACGGGAATTTTGACTACTCTACTTTCCCATTCGTGATTTTTTTTTTTTTAATTTCTTTAATCTCACAAGTCCGGACTGTCCAAAATCAAAATATGGAGCAGGATGCACACACCGGAGCACAGCCTTTGCACAGCACAAGTGGTTCCAGCACCTGCAGAGCACTGCTCCCCATAGGCCCATGGGACAGCCTGTTATCAGTTGTCTAATTATGCTCATATTAATACAGAATGATGCAAAATCGCTGAATATTGATATGATGGGTATAACAATCCAGTACAAGAATAGGATAGTTTAATGTTATGGTATTTTGCATTTTCTATTGTGAAGTCTGCTCAAAGTTTCATTGCTTAAGCACCATTTTTCATGAACAATTAAACCCTTATGAACATCATACATTACTCAGAGTTCAGCTTCATCTTTTCATACTCAAATATTTACACATGTACAGGAATACTCATCTCTTTTATTCTTTCCCCAATTTCTGTTGATTTTTCTTCTCTTTTCCTATAATTCTTCATACTCTGTAGATTGGCTTAGCCTTTATTACAGTACTGCTGATGCAAAGAAACAATTTTTCTTTTGTGGGAGCTGTTATTCCTTTTATGTGAAAAGAATAATAATGTGCCACTTCTACTATTACATGATCACATGAGGACTGAGAATTCACTACGACACGGATATTAACCAAGGTAACACATCAGGAAATAAGAATAAGAAAGTAATTCAAGCAAATCTTCACATGTACAGACAACTGTGGGAAATGAATTCTAGATTAACAAAGGCATATCAACCTCATAAAGATTTCTTTTGCCAAAGGCACAGAAGTATGGTATCACCTGCAGATGCTACTTCTTACAGGGAGTAGCATTTCAACAGCTCAAGTTCTTACCTTTCTTTAGATGCTGTGGAGAAATAAATGAAGTGAGAAGAGCTCACTTGAGTAATCTTTTTGTCAAACAAACAAAACCAAAAAAACCCAGTATTTTTTACTCCTACTGCATCTGCTTGTTCTTTCTTTATAAAATTAGAAATATGATTTTCTCTAATGAAATTAAAAGACAAACATTGAAGTTCTCATTCATAGATTTTGTTGAATAAGCTGGAAATAATTGCTGTGCTGAAAGTTGTCTACTTTGCATCAGCTTCAGAAGCTTTATTTTATGTTTCAAAATTTAATGCAGACCAATCCCTGCTCTGAAGTTTAAAGAAAGCTGGCGATATTTGGTAGCTTTCTCTTTTCATGACTTTCCTTGAGCTCATTGCTGCTCATATGTACCTATATCTATATCTTTTTTTTTTCTATCATGACTGCCACAAAACTTTTTTTTAGAAAGGGTTTCTTTTCCTTCTTAGAGTTATTCTTGCATCTCTTTCAGAAAGTGTTCTTGTACCTCAATAAAAGTAATCTTTCCTGCAAGATATTTAATTCCGTAATTTGTATCTCCTGTGCTATATCATGGGATTAGAATAGGACATAAACCTACAGAAGCTTGGAAAATGTGATATCACTACCAGATTCTTCTTTAAATAGGCTTTATCAGAAATTTCTGATTTTGAATGCCCACATAAAAAAATACTTTCCAATAAATCGTTTAAATACATATTCAAGACATTGCAATTACATCTTTTTCTACGAATATTTTACCTTAAAAAATAGTTTCTCCCATGGACTGTAGAGTTTATAGTCCCTGTGCAGAACCATCCCAAAAGTCATACCAAGTGCCTGAGAGCATTAACAAAACAAAACCTCCTGCTTTACTGTTTGGTGGAGTTTGTCTGTTCCGTTGAGTTCCCCCCCCCCCCCCCCTACAACACACTGCGAGCGAAAACGGTAAGCTTT
>VXAY01002459.1:569457-594916 GCA_013399855.1 Oxyruncus cristatus | reverse complement strand
AAAAGCAAGACTTTCAATAACCTCAGAGGGGTTGGAAAATGTTGTTTCTCAGTGGAAAAAAAAGATTGTGGAGGGCCCTGAATATGATTCAAACTTCTGAGAGGCAATCAAAATGGTTACTCTTTAATGTCACTTTTGCTATTTTGCTGTCAGTATGTCCAAATTTCAAAACAGCAGGAAGTTTTTCTTGCTTTCCTTTGACTTCAAAATAGTCAACATTTCAAAAAGTTCTGAATCTGTCCTGTCAGACCATTCTAACTGTGGGAAATGTAATATTTATTTCCTCTGGTGAAGAAATTATGAAAAAAAAAAATTCAAAGCTGATTTCCAGCTGGGCCTTTCAACAAATACTGTCCCTTCTGATTAAGAAAGAAGAGTAATAGAGTGCCATTAAAATTGGCAGTGTTATTCAGACATCAGTGCTCCACTGAGATTTTGACGGAATGAAATTTATTTATAGTATTCCAAGATATTGGTCAGTTTGAAAAAGATCATCTTAAAACTTCAGAAGCTTGCATTGTATTTTAAAGGTTTAATAAATAGGAAGACTATTTTAATCGTATGAACATGAACAATTTGGCAAAGTGTTGTGGTTTGACCCCAGGCAGAAACCAAGTACCACACAGCTGATCACTCACTCCCCCACCAGCAGGTTGTGGACAGAATTGAAAGGGTAAAATCTGGAAAAATTGTGGATTGAGATAAAGAGAGTTTAATAGGGAAAGCACACATGCAAGCAGAGCAAAACAAGGAATTAATTCACCGCTTCCCATGGGCAGGGAGGTGTTCAGCCACCCCCAGGAGAGCAGGGCCCTATCACGAGTAAAGGTAACTCAGGAAGACAAAATGTATCACTTCAAATGTCATCCCTTCTTCCTTCTTTCCCTCAATTTATGTACTGAGCATGATGTCATATGGTCTAGAATGTCCCTTTGGTCCCTTTGGGTCACCTGTCCCACTGTGTCTCCTCCCAGCTGCCCATGCACTCCCAACTTCCTCGCCAGGGTGGCAGTACAGAAAGCAGAAAAGGCCCTGGCTCTGTGCGAGCCCTGGTCAGCAATAACAGAAACATCTCGATGTTTTCAATCCTGTGTTCAGCATGAACCCAAAACACAGCCCCATACCAGCTACTGTGAAGAAAAATCCAGCGCAGAAGGAAATGGGATCTCACTCAGTCAGTATCTGCTGTGATTGCTACAAAAGGACAACGATGACCACAGACCTCTATCTTGAGCCTTGTGATAGAAACCAAGATTAAATCTATTAATTATAGATATCTCAAGAAAGTCTGTTTAAATTATACTGCAAGATGATTATAATGTGAGTAAAAAAGGCAAACTGTAGCATCTGCTAAGAAGCAAGAAGATTTTGATATTTTCTAGATGTGCCATGAGGATATATAAGCAATACATCCTCCATAGTCAGAGACTGCACTTTGTGAGATGTTCACTTTTGCACCTTCAGCACAAAAACTCAGGTGAGAACTGTGTATGTGACACCAGTTTTCAATAAAACATGAAACATGTAGTGAGGATATCAGTATGTGAGGATGTTTGAGCCAAGCAGGCAACATTACTATAATTATTAAAATACTCATTTCATCTTTATTGAAAATGGTTTCTTTATTGTCACAATGGATCATAAGTTTGAATACATTTCTTTCAGAGCTTTGAAGCATCCTGAGCAGCAGAGACAGCCCTGGAAGAAATTGAAAATTCTTCTGACAGCATCTTATTTGTGCCTTCTGAGGGAGTGTAGGCTGTATTCTTGCCACCTATCTATATGTTACAAATGTCTACTGTTGTCAGGGGTTTTTTGAGTTTTGTGTACGATCTCTTTGATTACTTGAATTCAAATCCCAAAATATTAAATATGAAACTTACATTAAAGTGAATGGAGTGCCAAAGAGATTAGAACATGTATATGAACCCATTTTAAATAACTTACAGATCTAAGGCTAATGGTGTCCATGTTTGCAACTCCATTTTGAAAGAGAAAAGTAAACTTTCTTTTTTTAAGTCAGAATAGTGATTAAAAAAAGACAAAAAACCAGAAAAAAACCCCTGTGAGATCAACAAAAGCAAAGCTATGAAAATACCCAAACTTACCAGACTGAACCTCTTTGTTTGAAGTAGGAAATTTAGCTGGGCTTATATAGTGTTTCACGGATATTTTTTCAGTTAAAACCTTCCAAACCAGTCTGGTTCTAGCCCTAGATCTTCTCTATATTCAAGCCCAGATTTTGTTAAGTTCAGATTGGTTTACTCATTTCTAATAAGATTTTAATTGTTCTCATTCATTCCGTAAAGAGAATTCTTTAATCAGCAGTCTTACATGTATAAGTATGTTTTGTTGTAATTGAAATTACAGTTTTCCAAATGCTGAAAACGTGTTCTGCATGGTAAACAGGTTTTAAAGATCTCATTTGAAATTTAGATTTTATCTCTAGGATTACTGGACTTGGTTTGGGCAAGTAATTTTGCATTTGAAAACAGAGCTCTGGGGAATGTTAAGACTAAAAGGTTTAGAAAATCATTTTCCATTTCTTTGGAATTTTCTAGAAATTGTCTTTCTCAAATTGTCTTTCTCTTCAGGGTGAAATGATGAAAATGTTTACCAAAAACTGTGTGTGAACTAAAGAGTGAGAATGACTCCTAGGCAATCCTCCTTGGAGAAGCCAGGCAGTTGAGCAGAACATAGAGCAGGGCTGAGAAAGGGATTTGAGTTCTGGTATGGAACACCTTGATTTTTCCTCTCTGCAACTGTACATGTGAGTGTAGCACTTCTCGAGTTAGATCCCTCCTCCTGGCTGAAAAGAAACTCTCTTTCATATTCCAAAGTGGGCAGAATCTCTTGTGTCAAATTGTGTGGAGTCAAAAGGTTCTTTCTTAAAAAATGTTGCATCCTATGTCTATGAAAATTTTCCTCATTAAACATTGAATTAAACATGTATTTCTCCATAAAAAGGAAAGTAAATCTGCAGCTCTAAGGGCAAGAAATAAAAGACTAAATTGAACTACAACCAGTAACTATAGTTAGACTCAAATTTCTAAACTTCTTTAAGTACACTTTTGTAAAGGCTCATTCTGAGTAATGATTTGAATAACTGTTTGTTTTTCTGTCTCTTGGATAAGCTTCACCATTTTCCTGAAAAAAACGATTGGATTGGATATTATTTATTTATTTTAATTTATAAGCTCACTTTCAAAAACAGAAGGGGGTTGATTATCAATATTCTTCAAGAACAAAAAAAAAAACCAGAAAAAAAGAAAAAAAAATTGGTAGATGTGTGGGGTTTTGTTTGGTTGGGGTTTTTTTGTGGTTTGTTTGTTTTTCTCCATGCTTTCTGTGAGTCCGCAAAAGGCTTTAAAAGACACATTTGTTTTTGAAGACATGGATCAGATATAGCCTTCAAGAATAAAATAAATAAATTATTCTCATTTTCAAGTGCATAAATTATATTTATGTTTAAAACTTGTGCTAATCAGATATTCAGTGTCCTCTCATGGTTCAACCATATGTGATTCTTAATCTGTGTTGTTCTTATATCCGGTCATATAAACAGTGGTTTAATAAAATAGAAATACTACTTCTAATGACTTTGTGTAACCCATCTTTTGTTCTAGGACCTTGTTGCTTCATTAATTTCCACCAATGCAGAGCATTCTTCAAGATAAGCTTTGCAGTTGCAGTTCTGGTTTAGCAGAAGGATGTACTTACTTCTCCTTGTGTGGCCACAGGCATTTCGAGAGATAAATGACTTGGCCTGAGTAAGTTCTACATGTTCTGTTGGTTTGGGTCAGAAGGGACCTTTCAGACCATCTTGTTCCAACCCCCCTGCTTTTACTTCCCCCTGGAATTAAGGGGAAACATTTAAGAAAATAGATCTTGTTATTCCCAGACCAAAGTTCTTTTTATCCTGTTGATATGGGTTCTGCATATATGAAGCTTATATTGCTGCGCGGTTCTAGTGCAAGAATGTGCCGTTTACAGAATTAGAATGAAGAAGCCTTACTGCCATAAGAAGGGTCTACGTGCTTCTCCTCCAGTAGATACAAATTCTGTCCTAAATCAAGCTCTTTGAACCAAATAAATTGGTTAAGGTGAAATTCCTGTGGTTTTTATTTCTCTTCTCTAAATGAGTATTGATCAAAATTCACTGAATCTTAAAATCCTTTAAAGAAAGCATTTTATGGCAAAAAAAGAAAACAAACAAAACACCAGAAAAAAATGGACAAATATATTTTAGTGTTCCTTACATTCTAAGTCCTACCTCTGTTTTCCCTCAAGAGAGTTGCAGCCATGGTCAGGAACTTGGCAATTATCGGTGATGAAGCTGAATGCTTGAAGAGGAAGCAGTTGGTCAAGGGAGGTAAACAGGATGCCCACTGATTCAAAGTTGCTGTTAAATTATGACAAAAGAATTGTGCTCCTAACCTTCCATCTCTTATTTTGCATAATTTCCCCCTTGCCCCACATTATTTTATATACACTACAGGCACAATATGCCAGTTTATCAAGGATCTTGTTGTTATTCCTGTGTGACTAGATATCTTTCACCCAGTCAGTTGATTGCTCCATTTCGGTGGAATTTGTGTCTAATTCCCAACTGTTACCTCAGACATATATGCATCCTAACAACCATGACTGATTTTTTGATCCAGTATTCCCTTCACCTCTGTCTCTGCCACTTAACAGTGTTCATTTATTTGTGTTTTGGTTAAGAATTACTGACTATCCTTACTATATAAGGGTAATTCTATCAAGATCTTTGTCTTGACACTTTATCTGCTACTCCTTTCTATCATATTGCCTTGTTCCTCTTTTTTAACTTGTTCATGACAATTTTCTTATAAAGTGCCTGTACTCTTTTTTGCAGAAGGTCTCCCCAAAAGAATCTGATCCAATTCTTTTGCATATAAGGGCTTGAAACAACACAGTTTAGAGGCTTAAGCATTCAAAAGAGACAACCTTTGGATCCAGAAAATTGAAAATAATGTCAGACTGAAAGGACTCCATGATAACATTTGTCTCACATCCTTTTGAATTACTTGGCTTGTTCTGCCAGCAAATGTGTGGCTTAGTGGTAGGGAAAGAAGGAATGGTTACCATAGTAACTGTCATACAATCCAGTGTGGTGCTTATGTTACTGTACCTCTGAGACAATACAAAGCTGCCTTCTTAATCCCTTTAGTGCTCCTGGTTGAATGGTGTATGCCCAGTAAAGTGGCACTTGTAGGTCCCTTGGCTGTACACTCTATTTTCCATCTCCTTCTCAGTAAAGTAATGGGCCTCCTATAAACAGTGAGAAATAAAAAACCAAGCCCAACATTCAGAGACAGAAACTTAGTGCTCTGCTGGAAAAACACACAACTTCCCCCCAGACTGTAATGACTGTGATTTTATGAGCGTTTTTTACATCCTCCTAAAAATCTTTAAACACTAAGTGATGTCAATAGAGATACAATGAACTTTGTTCAAAGCGTAGGAGATGTCTCGATACAATTTAATTTTTCCTAAGATAATTTTATGCATTTAGTTTGTTGCTTGCTAGAGTCAGTGAACTTTGGGGACAAAATAAGACAGACCTCATAAAATTGAGCCTTAGTTGGTTGTTTAGTCACATTTAACATCTGCTAGATTTCAACTAACGCTGTGGAATGAATGAAAGTTGTGGTCCCTGTGGAGTGGACAGCTTCAAATTAATACAGTATTTTGTAGCAGCTTTCTCATTAGATTTTTATGTCAATGCTATTTCATCAGTGTTTTGCATATAGCCATTAGACTTTTCTCTAGAGGGGAGACTGGGATCTACATCATAGGAAAATGCTCCAACAATTCAGGTGTAGGGAATTCTATGGAGAAGTTAAATGTCTTTTGTTATTGCATATTGGTTAACACATTCAAATATTCATTCAGAATGAGGACAGATTGAAAAATTAATTAAGCTTGGAAATTATGGTACTTGCCTGAAATGTGGGGCAAGGGAATATTTGTACTGCTGAAAATTTCAGGACCTTTCATTTTCCTCTTGTGTTTGAATCATGATGTGTATTTTACTTTCTCCACTGCCTTTTGTCTCTGGATTTTTCTTTTTCATTTGTTTTCCTCAATTTAGGGAGATACTGTAGCAGAAACACAAATTCTCTTGAATGCACTAAATTACAGTTTGATCCTAAAAAGTTTTAGTTGCCAGTTTAGTGGTCTAAAATGGCAATTTTGTCCTTTTTTCAAGTGCCTCTATGGTGTTTTAATAGTTGTAGGTCAAATATGACTTGTAGGTGGCTGTGAAAATGCTTCTGCAAATCCTAGGTGGGTGCATCTCTAAGCAGCAGCACAAGTGAAGTTATATTGGTGGTATTTCAATGTTAGAGTGTAAGTTATAAATTATGCCTTTACAATTCTACATCCTATGAAGTATAATGATTTAAAATGTCAAACTTTCCTATTTGCGTATGGTTTAATGATAAAATGTAATGCTTGTGTGTGACCAAGAACACCTTAAAACCAGGTCCAGCAAATACTGGCTTTGTCCTTGAACAGCTTTTCAGCATCTCCTTTCGTTTGTGAGTGTGAGATCATTGCTTTGACTTACAGAGAGAAAAACCACATTTGAGTGAATCCATGAAAGTCTAATGGAAAACCATAAATATCTTTCAAAGTTAATGGGGAAAAAAGCATAACATATATTTTACAGTTTTATAATTTATATCTTGTTCAATACTACAGTTAGTATGAGTACTCCTTGTGGATGGAGGAGCTCGGAACAGATGCATACGACCAATATGATCTGCAAAATGTCCGATTTATCGAACAAAGACTGTCCCTTATATAGAGTCCACACACCCTCGTACATAATCAATACAATTTCATTGGTACAGGTCATAGATCAAACTATAAACATGCATTACTAATACACTTCTAATTGGGTACAACAAGTTTCTAGGCAGAGTAAGAAGTTTGTTATCCGGTCAGATGTCCTGCCTTCTTCTTGGATGAGATCCACCTTTGTCCTAACCTTAGAGGCAGTAGATCTTAGATCACACCCTGGCATTCTGTTTATGCTAAGGTATATAGGCAAAACCACAAAGGTGCAGAACGGATTGTTCACACAATGTTGTTACCACAACTCCTTATGAAATTTATTCTGAAATTGAAGAGAAGGAAGTGCCTTCATGCAGAGCAGGGCTGTTGACTCTGTTTCCAGCCAGGAAACAGGGCAGGACACAGGAAAACTGCTGTTTATGGGCTGGAACAGTGTCCTGGGTAAAAGGTAGGGGTGGGGACAGACCCTGGGAGCTGTGCAGGCAGAATCAAGCCAATTATTGCCTTCAGGGACTTCATATTTATGTTAATTTATTTTGCAGATACAAAGAATAGTGCTCATTAAACCCTTATCTTTTCCTTGGTACTTTTAGCATGGTTTGTTAATGATGTGAGCCTGACATTTTTAATAAGTAGCTTTGATGGCACTCATTCTAAGTTTGAAATAATGTTATATTCACAGGTACCCCATGGAGACCAAAACGCAAGTTAGTGTATTTCTCCAAAGATATAAATAGTTTAAGTCATATTATTCAACCTCTAATAAATCACATATGTGTACATAAATTAATGCTATAATTTCATTATCAGTTTACCAATACTAAATTTTGAGCAGAACATATTATCAGAATACCTGAAGTGGATTTACGTTAATGTCATCTGTACTATTTAGCACAAAATAGTAATTGTTTTAAATGTACTAGGATGTGTTAGCTTTTGTACATGAGCCTGTTTGCATGTGTGCTTTTCCAACAGGGAAAGCCAAACTGAAAGCACAGTGCACATCCCACTTCCAAAGTTTCAAACTTTTGTTATCAGAGATCTTCTGTTCATCTATCTGAGTTAATAAAACTCAAGAAGGAATCTGAGCCGTTGATTTGTTTCTTGCTTCCTCAAAGTTGTTTGACAGGAGTAGTGATGGATTTATCCATGTAGAGACACTGGTGTGAGGCTATTATTGTACTATGTCACGGTGAAATGCTCTGTGTGCCACTACTCTATGAAATGATCATGCCTTCTTCACCTAAGGCAAAAGTTTTGACATACCCAAGGCTTTAAAAGGTTAGATAAGAAGAGAGGAACTGTGTATGAGCACAAATAGTGAAAATTCCCCACTACTGTAACACTGCACCACTAACATGAAAAACACGAGTATTAACAGACCACAGAACACTATGAAGGTCTTTTGGTGGGGAAAATTACTTTTTTTTGTGATCTGAAGATTTGTGATGAGTAATATGAATGCAGAAAGGGTTTGAACTGAAAGAAGAAATCTTTGTCACCTAAAAATATTAAATTATCGTAAAAATTGGGATTTATATTTTAGGTCTCATCTGAGAGAGTTTGCCTTCAGGACTAATAATGTCACTAACATCATGTGGGTTTTCCTGAACACTAGTCCAATGGAAAAAAATTTTCATAACCATGCAATTTACTGCAACATCTGATATTTCTCTGGAAGTATTTTATATGGATGTGACCTGACCTCCAATTTTCAGCATTTCATAAAGCCTATCATTATATTGCGAGTCAAAATATACTGATTCACTTTCATTTAATGCATTCTACTGAAATTTTATAACCCTGAAATAAAATTTAATTGAATTTATATAGAGCTAATCATGGAAACTATTAGTAACTTCATAGATGAATGATCTTGAAGATTTATATTTTATCCAAGCAAATGGATTTATTTGAACAACTGTTGATAGAATTCTCTTCATGCCTACTTCGGTTTACATAGAATGTAGAATATTTGAAATGAAGTTAAGGAAATTTGATTAATATTTTACTAAAAGAATTTTTGAAACATGACCAAATAATATAATATATTGCTAATTTATCCCTCCTATATCCTAGTGTGCATGTGTACTGTGGTTTTCTTAACTCCCTTTAGAGCTTTTATGCTTTTTCTTTCTGCTGGAATATTTGTGCACAATTAGTAGAATTCTAATTTTTGATAAACTCATTAAGATTCCCCAGATATACTTTTTTGCATAATAAAGGAAAAATGTACCCAGAAATATTTAAATAAGGTATTTGAAAATTTACATTTCATATAAAATCATGTGCTCACAAATTTTCATGAAATTATTCATTTCAGTAGAGAAGAAAAAGCTGGAAAAAGCAGAAAATCTTCAAACATTGCAAACACTAAAGTAAATAAAGGCTTTGATTCTCACCAGAATTTGAAACTTCCTAAACATTTTCAATTTCTTTCCCTTAAAGAATGTTTGTCGTGCTGTAATGCCTTTCTAAATATTTTTACATATTAGTTTATTTTGCTATGTTACTATTATGGTTAGGTTGTAGTTTCTAATAGCTTCTCATTCATAATAAATTTTGCAGATGAAATTCCACATAAACAATAATATTATGCTAATAGAATTTGCAACATACAAATAAATACCAAGCGATTCAATAGTAAATGCAGTGAAATTAATGTAGAAGTTGTATGAGACTATAATGAGGTATTTTTCTGGTTTGGTCTTGTTTGTTTCAGTCAGCAATATTGCATGAAACTGTTTGTTTTGGTTGTGTTTCATTCTGCCTCCAAACTGTCGCAATTTTTAGAAAATGTGAGGTCATTATATCTCCCTTGATAAAATTTTCAGTTATAATAAATTAAAATCATAACCATAATTGCTGTAAATTTAAAATCATAACCATAATTGCATTAAAGGATAGATGTAATTTAAGACAGAGATGAAAAAGGATAGTTTGCCTTGGTTGTTTTAAAAGCGTGCCTTCTAAAATACTTAATATAGTTATAAAACCAATAAAAAGAAGTACTTTCTTATTATATTTTAAAAACCTGAATACACAAAAAAGGCCTTCACTACAGCTACAATTAATTTATTGGTTTTTTTACACAATGGAATAAGCTAATATTTTGACTTTTTGCCAAAAATATTCAATTTTGAGATTCTATGTAAATTAGAAAAACTCTTCAGTCACTATTCCTCTTAGTTAATAACCCTAAACAAAAAGTGTTTGCGGAGCTGGAACTTGAACGACCCCCATGCCCGTTTCTTGAAATCCCCAGGGTGCAATACTCTCGAGCGTTTATTTAACTAACAAGGTAAGGAGTGGGTTGGAGGGACGGCAAATGACAGGATTCTTGACTTCTCAAACAAGCACTGAGATCATTCGAGAGCGGTAGCAGCAGTTCACAGTCGAGTGCAGTTTCCAGGCGATCTCAAAGCTCTCTGAAGGCAGCAGTGACTTCTAATAGCAGGTGTAAACAGAGCAGCATTTAACCTTAGAGTACCTTGTTTGGAAAAAAGAAATCAAACCCTGGGGCTAATTGCCGTGGGCAGAAGGATCCCAAAACCCAAGCACCAGTGACAGATATTCCAACTACTCAAATATCTGCCCTCTTGGGAAGGCCCTTGTGCATTTAGTTAGATCAATTTAGGACATACTTGTCTTGCTATTTTCAGTCTTTTACAAATAATTAACCCACAAGAGAGCAAAACAGTTTTCACCTAGGACAAGCAAAAGCCAGCAAAATATTGCAAAAGAATAAAACATTATTTTCATTCCCAGTAGAATATAAAAAGATGCCTTATATTAGTGGGGACAAGAAACGGGAAAATAATGCACAAAATAAAGGTAGAATCATAAATAAGCCACATGGCCATGAGGAATTAGGGAAAACTGAAAGCTGTGAACCACTGTATAGAAAATTGCAAGCGTGGAAATAACATGATTCAGATCTGTTCATCTGTAGAGCTGTATTTTACTTGGAAAATTTGCTGCTAAAGGATTCAGAAGTTCCTTTTTCTTTTACATTTGAAGCTTGTGTAATTTGGATTAGAAAATGTTAAAGAGATATTTTTTACAAAAAATGTGTTTATTAAATATGACGACATGTTATTCATTTTTGCACATTTAATTATTTGCATTAAAATACAAAGTCAACATTTTCACTCCAGTTTTGGCTACCTGTGTTCAGGGACAGCTCTGACACCGTGCAGCTTGAAAACCTTATAGAAACCTTTTTTATGAAGTCTCTTATACTGCTGGGCAAAGTCTTCATGAGGGAAAGCACAAGTAAGTTCAAGTAACTGAGCAGTTTAATTGAAATTCATGTAAATACAAATATATTTCCGTTAGGAACTGGACTTGGAGATACATCCTGTCCCTCAAAAAGAACTAAAGGAATGCTTTTTTTGAACCTGAGATAAGTGCAGGATTCAATCTCAGTAAGGAGTATTTGCAAAGTGCTTGTAAAATGGCTTGAGTGGAATCATCATATTTCCATACAGTTTTGATTTATATATAGAATGAACATACTTATATTTATAACTGGTTCTAATTCCTGCAGAAACAGTTTGCAAAGTGCATACACTTAAATATTTAAAGATACGTATTTTAGTTTCCATGTAAAGAGTTTGGTATATATCCTTCATTTCTACCTTTTATACATGCAAAACCCAAAAATTCTTTTTTATGTGTTGAACTTGATGAATGAGATTCTGAATATGTTCATGTTACTTCACATGTCCATCATTATTTCAGGGACATTACTATTGATGAGGAACAGCTTGGTGTTTACTACTAAGGAGTTGTATGTTCTTAATCAAAATGTTATTTAAGCAGTTTTGAATTCTAATAATTTGAATAGAATAATTTTGTTTAATAGATATTAGTTTTTCCTATAATTAGTAGCAATAATGGTTATAGTCTTAGTAGAACAACAGCCTGTACATTTCGTTATTTCTTTTTATTTTTTTTTTCCTTTTTCAAAAAGAGGACAGCATTTCATACGTGTTTAACTGTTAACAGAAATCCTGTGACTAAATGTAAGAAACTTAATATCATCATATCCAACTAATTTGAAGAATTCAACATTTAGGTGTTAAGCAAATGAGAAAAACTATATCGATTTTGTGTGGCTAAAAACTTACCCCATTATCCTGTCTCCCATGAAGAGCTTGGATGGATGCACATTGATGGATACTTGTATTAGAACAAGAACATGAAAAGAATATACAATATTCTTTCCTTACATTCTCCCAGTCTCCAGCTATTTCGAACTATTTTCTGGTCCTCCTGAGGTTTGTATGTTTTTAAAGCCGTTGAATCTCTCTGCCAATAATTCATCAAAGTGGCTTACAAAAACATAAGATCCTTGTGCCAAAAAAAAGTCCTTTAGCAGTGACTTCTGTAGGAAGACTTCCTGTTTAAAAAACAAAACTTTATTTATTTATTTATTCATTTATTTATTTATTTATTTATATTGTGAATATGCTATTTGGTGCTTTGTCTGAGCATTTGCTAAAATGTTGGCAAATGCCTAATTTCTTCCTCCATTTTGGTTTTGGGATACAATTTTCTGTCTCTAAAAAGCAGGAACTTTATAGTAAAATGTGTAATAGTACTATAGTAAATTGAGTAGATTAACATCTGAAATAACCTTATACAACATAAAGAAAAGCTAAGTGGGATCTGAAATATATTCCCTCCAGTAAAATGAGGGGACTTATTGAATCATAGAATCATTTTGGTTGGAAAAGACCTAAATCAAATCCAAACATTAATCCAGCACAGCCAAGTCCACCAGTAAACCGTGTTCTTAAATGCCACGTCTACATGTCTGTTAAACAGCTCTAGGGATGGTGACTCCACCACTTCCCTGGGCAGCCTGTTCTGATGTTTGACAACCCTTTCCATGAAGAATTTTTTTCCTTGTATTCAGTCTAAACTCTCCTTATATTCAGTCTAAACTTCTTCTAGTGAAACTTAGGAGTATGGAGGCACTTTTTCAACATGAAATAACTTTTCAAGCCAATAATACTCATTAGAAATGGCCTGTGACTAGAACAACTTTGTTTTTACCATCTAGAGCTAACATGACCCAGACAGGATTTGTGTTTTCCGTAGTGTGAAAGGTGTAAGTGCCACCTTGCCTTGAGCTCACAGTGAACTATAATGTCCTACTGGTCCCTCAGCTCAGAGGCCTGATGTTGAGTCAGCAGGGTCAGACAGAAACCAGGTTTTGGAGCTGGATTTCCAGTCTGATCCACATTTCACTCATTGAGTGAATCGGAAAGAAACCCATTCAGATGAATTTTATGGATGGTGGTGTGTGTGGTGGTGGTTGAAGTATTCACTCTGCTGAGTGAGGCATTTGCAAACCATCCCCAACCCAAATCTTTCCAGGCGTCCATGTGGCAACATGGTTAGTCAAATGAGTGACCTTCCTCACTGACAAATATTTCACGCATGGAGTTTCAAAGTTAATGTAACTATCACTTGTCTATGTCTATTATGTGTTGTTCTCTGAATATTTTTTTACTCCAAAGTAGTCACAGACTGCTACCTGCAGTCTGGACTAGGTCAGGGTAAAGTACTGACATGGCCATGTTAGAAAGGGAGAGCTCATTGCCTGTTCTTAGCTTTTCACACTCAAGTAGCTCTTTGTTTTGTGTCTTCTTCAAGAAAATTAGGTGGTTGTGTTGTTTTGGCCTGTTTGTTTGCCTCCTGAATTTGAACTAATCAAAAGGAAGAAATGGTCTCTGTAACATGAAGACAAAATGATGTCCCAGTGTTTCACCGCTGATAAGAAAGTTTCATTATCATTGATAAGCACAAGCCACAGCAATAGGAGACTTTTACTGTGAAAAAAAAATTACCAACTATTAGTGTCAGATCTGTGGCAGTCCCAGTGATTGGCTCAAAATAGAGCTATTCAAAAGAGCTGGTATCTAATAAATATTTATAGGGGTTTTCATCTTCATTCTTTTCTTCCTCAGTGAATAAATGAATGAGCAGACAATACTATTTGCCTGTTGCCCTTGAGTTAAGCTGTAGAAATACAACTTAATTAAAAAAGACTTTTGGCAGTAGGACTGATTTACATAAGGGTTAGATAGGTTAGAATGCCAGAAATAACAGCTGTTAAAGAAGGGAAAATGAGCTGGCTTATAAAGAAAATGTACTCCATTACAAAACATGCCAGTATTACAGGATGTCAGGGGAAAATAAAAGTATTGGCCTATACATTGCGTGGCAACAGCCTTTCCTAAATATGTAGGAGGGCTGTTCCATGAAAAAGTCAAATGAAATCTATGAAAAGAGATATACTCCATAAAACAAGAACTGAGATTATTTTATTACCAGAAAATGATGGGAAAATTAAAAGACAGACGTATATTAGTTCTTTTCACAATCAGCAATTTCAGAAATCATGGTATTTTTCTAAAGAAATACTTTCTTTCCCTCTTTTTTTCCTGTCAAGTAGAGGATAAAGATATGTATTAAAATTATGATGGAAACTTTCTTTTTCAAAATACGTGAACAATAATTGTCCTGGTGATATACATTTGCTCCACTGTGAGGAGAAGACACAAAAATACAAAAGTTTTAGAGATATCAAAACTTTCTTAGTAACAGGGCGGTTACTACTGTCAAATAATCTCAAAGTGTTAACAATGCAGCTGTTCACAAACTTGAAAAACAACTAACAAAAATTAAAATAATGTTTCCGAGCAATATTCCCTACTCATTTCATAATCCTATAAGGTATTTATGTTCACAAGGTAGCTCACTGATGGGAATTTATATTTAATACCACTCCCTCTGAAAGCTTTTTGGGTAACATATCTCCTTTATAAATGCCACCAGTACTCTTGCATCAAGCACAGAATCCACAAAAATAGGAACTAAGTGATATTACTTAAATTCTGTCTCCAGGCAGAGGTTTAATAGTGTATTGTCAAAGCTCTGTGTAACTTGTATTGCTCAAAGGAAGAAATGTGGCATGTATCATGCTAGTGTTCAACGCCTTTGAGCTGCTTACGGAGGAGATAAAAATCTTGTAAGTATCCAGTGATTGCTCCCTTAGTCTTAAATGTGCAGCTTTGGAAGAAGAAGAAAATCCTACCATAAACAAGTAAGGGGCGCTTTAAAGATCAGTTTCTAAACTACCAGTCAGAAACCAAAGAAAATTGGACAGGTTAATGAATTCATCTAGCTCCAACTCCCACTGCCATGGGCAGGAAACCTTTCACTAGACCAGGTTGTTCAGAGCTCCATCCAATCTGGCCTTGAACACTTCCAAGGATGGGGAGTCCACTACTTCTCTCAGCAACCTGTGCCGGTGCCTCACCACCCTTGCAGTAAAGAATTTCTTGCTAATATCTAATCTAAACATACCCTCTTTCAGTCTAAAACCATTCCCCTTTGTCCTGTCACATGCTGTTGCCAAAAGTCCCTCTCCTGCTCTTTTGTAGCCCTTTAGGTACTGAAGGACTCCGCAAGGTCTCCACAGAGCCTTCTTTTCTCCAAGCTGAACAGCCCCAACCCTTGGTCTGTCTTAATGTGCTCCAGCCCTCTGATCATCTTTGTAGCCTCTTCTGGACTTACTCCAACAGATCCACAGTTTTCTTGTGTTGGTGGACGCAGAGCTGGATGCGTCGCTCTAGGTGTGGTGTCACAGGAGCAGAGTGGCCTCCCTTGACCTACTGGTCAAGCTCCTCTTGATGCAGTCCAGGACACGATTGGCCTTCTGGGCTGCAAGCACACGTTGCTGATTCACATTGAACTTTTCATCCAAAAACACCCCCAAGATCTTCTTTTCATGGCTGCTCCCAAACCATTCTCCACCCACAGGTGCAGCACTTTTTGCTCGGCCTGGTTAAACTCCATGAGGTTCACATGGACCCACCTCTCAGGCCTGTCAAGGTTCCTCCAGAGGCCATCCCTTCCTTCCCACGTGTGGACTGCACCACACAGCTCGGTGTCACCGGCAAACCTCCTGAGGGTGCACTCAACCCCACTGTCCATGTTGCCAGCAAAAATGTCATAAAATGCTGGTCCTAATACTGAACCCTGAGGAACACCACTCATCACTGATCTCCTCTTGGACATTCAGTAGATTGTAGAGCAGAATTGATGATAAAAAATTTATATCCTCCAGAAAATATACTCCAAACATAGAAAGCTTATCAAAGATTTACGCCCTGAAAAAAAAAAAAAAATCCCAACAACCCAAAACCAAACCAAAGCAAAAAAATCCAAATGCATAAATTTAAAGTGAGTAAAAAAGAAACAAAACAAAACAGCCATCAGACTGGAGTCAGACAGAGAGAAGTGTTATAATGACTGTTTATTTGGAAGCAAATTTGCCCTACAATGAGAAAGAAGAGTCCCAAATAGCAAAATATACATGTGGTGGTACGATTGTAAATTGTAATAAAGCCTTCAGAAGGGGTACCATGGCCCATCATTGTTACTGTTTCTGAGAGGACACCTCAATACTATCAAGTTCTTAAAGCTTGAATCTCAAAGTCAATCTTGGTCTGGTTTGCTACAGTGTTTGGAACTTCCTGTCACAGAAGATTTTGATTAACTGTACACATAACCTGGGAGAGACAATTAAAAAAGTTTATCATAATATAGTGATGAAAACCACAGAAGTGCTGTAAATAGGAAGCACAAATAATTGCTTCTATTCTTTTCATCTGGAGGGATTTCCAAGGCAACTTACCAGCCAGAGCTGAATGCTGTGCTGAAGTGGCTGTGTGATTCCTAAGTGAGTCGGGGAAAAGCAAGCTCTGATATATCTACCATTGTTTGCACTGATATAGCCATAATAGAGACCTATGACATTGCTTCTAGAAGGCTCATTATATCATACACAACAGACTGAACAGCTAAATTACCAGAGTGATGTATATGGGTAGCACTAGACTGGGAAAAAAACAGCTATAAATGTAATAAGCCACCTCTTATAAAAGTAGGTGTGATTAAGGATCACACTTAAATTCCTTCCTTTTTAATAATTCTGATCATCACTAAAACTCAGGGTTTGAATGAAGAAAATTCTTGATTTTCCTGACAGTGTTATATTGTCCTGCCAAGACAACTTCGAGGATTATATAGCCAGAACTCAAATATGGAGGAGCACTGTCTCCTAATGATGCCATTCACATAAGAGTCATCTTGGAAGGTAAATTTGCCCAGCCCAGTAAATGACCTAAAATTCTCCTTGCCTTTCCATCTTCCCAGGTTCATGGCTGTTTCTGGCCCTTCCTCCCTTGGCAGCAATTTCTTCTTTAGCAGCTCATGGAAAGCAGAAATTAAAATGCAGCTGTTATGTCATGTACACAAACATTTTTTTCCCCATGTGTAGATATGTAAACCTTGAGACAGTAAATAAATTGTTATTGTCTTCTGTCACTCAGGTGCTGGGTAAATATACTTATGATGCCCATAGAAGTTGGACTTACAAAACCCTCAATGTACTTGTTTGTTTAATGTACTCTCTGATATCTGTGTATCAATAGTGATTACTGCCCACACAAAAGATGTCTAATACACAAAGCAGCAAGATACAGTTTATGAATATTTAATCAGAAAGTACTCAGAATTAATCAAAAGGATATGAAATCAGGAGGCAGAATATAATAATCATGGAGATCCTGTCTCTGCTACCCAGCAGAGATAGCAGTGATTGGCTATATGTGGCATAACACAGGAAATGTCAACAAGATACAGAGTTACTACTAGAATTAAAAAATTATCTCATCTGTAGACAACTTCAGTAAAACAACTTTTAATATATAGATGTAATTTTAAGCACTTTCTATGCAGAAATGCATATGTGTGATTACAAGTGAGTTGTGGGCTCAAGTACTGCATATTAGCACAAGGGATCTTCAGATGAGAGGTAGCAGTGTAGTTTATCTCTCCATTTCCCAGTTATTTTCTGTCTATACAGGAAATTTTTTACAAGTATTCTCAATGGCCCAGACTGGATGATGTATGCAATTTGTTTTTAAAAAAAAAAAAAAACAAAACAACCAACTTTCAAGCAACTATTCACAGTGATGCAAGAGTAGTTGCTATGGAAGTGTGGCATTTGTTTTACAGTTCCACCTTGAAGATGATGAAGGGTGAAGATAAAACATTACAGAGGAAAACCAAAGAAGTGTGGAAATTGCAAAGGTCAATAAAAGCATACCAATGGCAGTCCACTTCTTGTTGATGTTTTGATGGACGTGTCTCCTCTGCATAACTGGTGTATCATCAATACTTTAAACCTCTTGTACTTTGTGTCGACCTCATGACTTACTGTCTGTGACAGAAATAATTAAAAAGAGGTGGTACAATAGAGAAGAAAGGAGAGAGAAGCTGATTTAAAGGTTGAGGTTCAACAAGGCCAAGTGCCGGGTCCTGCACTTTGGCCTCAACAACCCCCTGCAGCGCTACAGGCTGGGCACAGAGTGGCTGGAGAGCAGCCAGGCAGAAAGGGATCTGGGAGTTTGGATTGACAGGAAGCTGAACATGAGCCAGCAGTGTGTCCAGGTGGCCAAGAAGGCCAATGGCATCCTGGCCTGGATCAGGAACAGTGTGGCCAGCAGGAACAGGGAGGTGATTCTGCCCCTGTACTCAGCACTGGTGAGGCCACACCTGGAGTGCTGTGTCCAGTTCTGGGCCCCTCAGTTCAGGAAGGACATTGAGGTGCTGGAGCAGGTGCAGAGAAGAGCAACCAGGCTGGTGAAAGGACTGGAGCACAAGCCCTATGAGGAGAGGCTGAGGGAGCTGGGGTTGTTTAGCCTGGAGAAGAGGAGGCTCAGGGGAGACCTCATCGCTCTCTACTACTATCTGAAAGGAGATTGTAGCCAGGTGGGGGTTGGTCTCTTCTCTCAGGCAACCAGCCGTAAGACAAGAGGGCACAGTCTTAAGCTGTGCCAGGGGAGGTTTAGGTTAGATATCAGAAAGAAATTCTTTACAGAGAGAGTAATCAGCCATTGGAATGGGCTACCCAGGGAAGTGGTGGATTCTCCATCCCTGGAGGTTTTCAAGATGAGGCTGGACGTGGCACTTAATGCCATAGTCTAGTAACCACAGTGGGGTTGGATCAAGAGTTGGACTTGATGATCTCCGAGGTCCTTTCCAACCCGTCTGATTCTATGATTCTGTGGTTAAAGACAAGCTGTGCTTTAGAAGCAGATCTTTGGAAGTTTTAATGAAAACTTAGGCTATGAAAATAGTTGCAACATTCTGGTATCACTATGTATAAAAATAGAAGAACCTCAGTGCAATGATATGGATTTGTACAACTTCTCAAGTGGCCTTTGTGACTTCCTACAGAACTGAATTTAAAATCCTTCAGGAAGTGCCTCCAAAGTTTTAAATATTCTTTTCTATTTCAACCAGTTATAAGTGAAAGGCAAAATTTCAGCACCACAGTTGGGTAACCAAAGCACTGATATCAGCAAGAGTGGAAAAAGGTTAGACAGAGATGTGAAAGTCTTTTAAATGAGGAAACAAGTGAAGAGTTCTGAGAGGCAAAAAGCATGGGTAGCAATTTTTGTAAAATAATAGCTTAAAAAAAGTTCAGTCATGAATAGGCACCTTAGACATACAGCTAATACTGCTCCAAACTCTAATATTTTGTCCTTGTTGTTTAGGAGACTGAGGCTTGGAAATGTTTCCTTTTGGTAATGACAGGCTTTTTCATGTGTTATATATCCCTGTCTTTTTTTTTTCCACTGCTTTCATAAATAATATGAATACCAAGAAGCTGAGAAAACGGGCATTTTGAAATATGTTTCCCCAGTCATACCGTGTCTGAGAACTACCACCTAACTTTAATATTCATGCAAAATATTAAAAGAAAAAACAAAGTAGAAAAGTTCTGCCTGTGTCTAAATATTATTATCTTTATAAGTTTTTCATGTTATATTTTATTTGTATCAAATTTAGATAAAGCTAGACATCCAATTTTGGAAGTGTGAATCTGCTGCATTAAAATATCTACTTTCATTATAGTTCAAAGCTTGAGATTCATTACCTGCATTTGCTGTCTTTCCATACCATATATATTGTTTTGTTTGTCACATTTTAAAGAGAGGCTCAGTGTGCTGAATAAATCTTCTCAACAGTCTTCTGGCTATTCCAAGACAAAATGTCACAGAGGTTTGGAATCACAGGGAAGCTTTAGAGACTGGTGAGGCACTGTAAGATGTATAACTTTCCTTTACATCGTTCGTCAGACCTTATTACCCCATATGACATTTTAGGTAATACGTAGCCAGAAAAAAAAAAAATACACTGGTTTACATTTTGAAGCTCACTTTCATTTTATTTTTACTTTGTAAGAACAAAGTTTGAATGGTCATTAAGTTGTTATAAGACTATACAAGTAAACACAATTAGCTTTGAAAAAGAAAGACTTCAGCAAAGCATTCACATTTAAAGGTGTAACAACAGCATTTGTGTTGTCTGACTTGGTGTTTGATTCACTAACGTAGTGATTTCTTACATACATTATTTAGTGAGGATACAGGTGACACATACTGAATATGCAATTAGAGAGACATACTGTGAATTATCCCTGAGGCTATAGTCCACCTGATGATGGAAATTTCTTTCATTTACACTGATATGTAAAACCAGAATGTCCATATTTCTTCATACTAAAAAGCTGTAAAACTCACAAAATTGAAACCCTTTGGTTGTGGAAGAGGCCAACAAGTGAAAGTTGGGGCTTTTCAGCCTGGAGAGGAGAAGGCTCTGGGGAGACCTTATAGCACCTTCCAGTACCTGAAGAGGGCCTGTAAGGAAGCCAGAGAGGGAATTGTAGTGACAGGACGCAGAGGAATGGCTTAAACCTGAAAGGGAGTAGGGGTTAGATTAGATATTGAAAGAAATTATTCCCTGTGAGGGTGGTGAGAACACTGGCACAGATTGTCCAGAGAAGTTGTGGATGCCCCGTTCCTGGAAGTGCTCAAGGCCAGGTTGGGCAGGACTCTGAGCAACCTGGTCTAATGAAAGGTGACTCTGCCCATGGCAGCGTGTTTTAAACTGAATGGTCTTTAAGGCCCTTTCCACCCTGAATCATTCAGTGATTCCATGATTCTATGGAGCTCTTCTACGTAACAGAACCAGACTAATGTCACTGTGCAGTTTTATGCTTAATGACTAGCTTATCATCATTAGCCCAAGGAAAAGATATACTTTGAAGGGAATCATGCCTCATAATACTTCCCATTTGAGTAATTTTTAGCAGAAACAATTTTAAAAACTACTTTTAAAACATCTGTTCTTACAGTGTGCAACAATTCTAGGGTTGTCATTTGACTAATCCTTCATTGACTTTAATAGAAAAGAATGAGGAAGGACACAAATATACTTCTGCAGGAAGAACTGAAATGCCTTGTCTCTTCTTCACCATTGCCTAGAGATATCACAAGGTGTGGACACAAAATCACAGGGCATTCCTGTATCATGAATGAATACTGCTGAGGTTGACTTTTTCAAGCTTACCAAACAAAATTGTCTAAAGGACAAAAGAAGCCTCTGTGAATTCATTGCTTCTAATTCATAAATAACACTTGATATTTTATTTGGAACTGTTGATTTCTTAGGATTTTACAGGTGTACCACCAATTTTTGTATGTGAACAAGCAAGGAGTTTTGTTTTTTTTTTTTTTTTTTTTTTAATTAACTTCTTTACTAAGAGAGGGTCTGGTCTTGTTATCCGACCTTAAAATTTTCTTCAGTTTGGATCTTCTTCTGGAGATTAACAGATTATAAGAAAAAAAGATTTGTCATTAGTGAAGCAGAAAGGATATGTATCTGCTCTGACTTGATACTATTTGTTCCTCTTGTCTTCTCGTTATCTAGGCCTTCCTTGTACAGATTTTGGAACCTCTAAATATAGACCATAGATACAGCTGGGAATTTAGCTTTCAGAGTAAGTGTCATGCAACAGGACCTCATCAATGTCTATAAATTTCTGATGGGAGGGTGCCGAGAGGATGGAACCAGGCTCTTAGTGGTGCCAAGCAGTTGGCCAAGAGGCAATGGGCAGAAACTGATGCACATTCCAAGTTCCACATGAACACAAGGAAGAACTTCTTTACTGTGCAGTGACTGAGCACTGCAGAAGATTGTCCAGAGAGGGTGCGGAGTCTCCCTCATTGGAGATATTCCAGAACTGTCTGGACACAATCCTGTGCTATGTGCTCTGGGATGACCCTGCCTGAGCAGGGAGGTTGGACCAGGTTTCAGTCTTACCTATTCTGTGATTCTGTTTTGCTACACCTTGCCAAACCTCCCTCTACTGTTTTTTTTAGCAGGATGTCCTGCCTATTTTCTTCCACGTGGTGACTTGGTTGCTCTGGTGACTTGGAAGTGTAACTGTCCCCCTCCCTCCTGTGTCTGTCGAATTGCTTAAATACTAATGTAAGATTTTGGCTGACTATGCCATCACAGTACTGTAAAATGCTCACATACCATAAAATGTTCACATACTGTAAAGTGCTCACGTACTGCTGTTGGCTACACCACTTTAGCATGCTTACTTTTGAATTCAAGGCAAGTTGATATATTAATTCTAACCCAAATTGTACATTTATAATTTACATGCCTCACTGACCTCTGCATTGGCTACAATGACAAGGTCTGTCAATATTTATAGATTAAAACCATTGTTTGCATTTAGAGTGTCAATGTAAACTAACTTATTGAAAAGGAGGGAGTTCAGTTTTGAAAAGTTTATGGAGGCCTCCTATGCCAATATCCTTCACAGGATATGAATTAGAATTCTCTGATAACTTTGGCTGCTACTTGTCCTTCTTTCTTCCCTGATTGATGTTCCAGCTCTTGATATCTTTTATGGGATTATATATTTCTCTTAAGAACAACTGTTTCCTTTAGTGAAGGAGTTCTTTCAGCCTTGGTGAGGAGACTTGCGTCCTGTTTGCCTCTCCACTCTTTTGGTAGGATACTGTCTTACTTTTCTTATGAATGCGAGCATTTCTTTTACTCTCAGCATTTCTTTGACTCTATGCATAAACCTTAAGATATTTCCAAGCGGGAGTTCAGAAGTGTTATGCTAAATTCATTCTTCTGTCATTGATTTTCTAAATCTTCTGGTTGACTACTCTTCCCTTTCCCTACTCAGCAGCTTCTCTTGCAGAAAATTTCTCGAGGGAAGGCCTTTTACAACCTTTTACACAAAATCCCTTACACGTAAATTGTAAAGGACCCTCTACCATAGTCTTCTATTTTTCAAAGTCCTGCAATTAGAAAATGGAAAAGAACACAAATAAAATAGAGAAACACTACCTTTAAAATGAAGCTATTATATAAATCTTCTTTCCCTTTATACTGCTTTAACTTTTGGTGAATTCATTAAGAAATTTTCAATTTCTGAGAAACTTCCTTGTCTGGTTTAATGTTGTGCTCCAAGTAAGACATTTTAATGGAATACAATGGCTTCTCCTCATTCCTAACTGTTAAGAAAGGCAAGGAATAAAAAAACCCCAATATTTTAGAATGCTAAAATAAAAGTAGCTGAAACATAAATTATTAAAATTCTTTCAAAAATTATTTTATGTCTGCATGGAAAAGTGTATTTTGGACTCATAAAATGGTCAGCAAATAGACATAGGTAACATTGTTGATAATTTAAATAGATTCTTGAGCACCACTCTGAAGATCAACTGGTATTTGCATAGTGAGATGTTAGAATTAGGAAGAGCATTGTCAGCATTGCCAGCAGGTCAGGGAGGTGATCCTGCCCCTCTATTCAGCCCTGGTGAGGCACATTTGGAGTTCTGTGTCCAGTTCTGAGCTCCTTGGGACAAGAGAGACACAGAGCTTCTGGAGTGGGTCCAGAAGAGGCTACAGAGATGATGAAGAGACTGGATAATATCTCTCTTATAAGGGAAGGCTGAGGGAGCTGGGGCTGTTTGGCCTTGAGAAGACATGAATGAGAGGGGACCTCATCAAGGTGTGCAATTATCTGAAGGGAAAATGTCAGGGGATTGATCAGACTCTGCTTGGTGGTGCAGAGCAACAGGACAAGAGACAACAGGCAGGAACTGATGCACAGGAAGTTCCACGTGAACATGAGGAAGAACTTCTTTGCTGTGCAGTCACTGAACACTGAACAGATTGCCCAGAGAGGGTGTGGAGTCTCCATCACTGGAGATATTCCAGAACTGTCTGGATGCAATCCTGTGTCATGTGCTCTGGGATGACCCTGCCTGAGCAGAGAGGTTGGACCAGATGACCTCCTGTGGTCCCTTCTGGGATTCTGTGATACAGACAGGTTGTTGAAATCAGCTCAAGAATATCTTTACTTACTTAGTCAAACTGAATTTGAGCTGCTTTGTGAGGTTGTGAAGTAGATGAAAATTAGTGGTGGTACTGGGAACAGAGTTTTGTAAAATGAGCGCATTTTTGGTGTTTTGCACAATATTAAAACATTCTTTCAAATCACAATGGAACAATCACAGTTTCTTTGGTATGTCAGTTCATACTCCGGAACAAAAATGCTGACTTAAGTTACAGATGTTGCAGAAGAACTAATTTCAAGAAGTCCATAATAAAGTCAGTTGTTTCTCGATCAGTTTCACTTTTCAGAGGCTTTTTTCTTTTCGTGTCTGAAAAAAGGTAATGCTCAGATTGATTAAGTGGGTTGATATTTGGTGTTCCAGGAAGATAAGTGTCATGGTTAGGTATGGGATAATGAGACTAATGGAAGTTAGAGTATATTTATACTCTCCTTATTGTTTGTTCATTTGAAGACCAATGCAGTCCTTGGGATAAAACAGTCTGCCTGCATTCCCTGTAGCCCTAGTCTGGCACAGAAACAGCAGGTCTGACACTTTGAATTTTTTAGGGTCCCATAACTCACACCCAGCTCTATTCTTACATTTCTTTCACCTACCTCTATCTGACCTGCACAGCCAGCTCTGGGAAGAAGCTGATGTGAGAATTTACTAGGGGAAATGCTGAAGCCTTGCCCAGGCTGCTATAGCAAGACATAATTCATGAAACATATACAAATCTTTCTAAAAATAAATGTTCTTCTTGCTCAGAAAAGGGCAGAAGATTTCTGACAGAAGAGAGGGAAGAAGGAATAGTTCCTCCTGAGGACTACTCGAAAATTCTTATTCTCTGCAAGTATAGGTCACAGAATCATAGAATCAGGCATTTTACACAAGACCTCTGAGATCATCAAGTCCAACCCTTGATCCACTACCACCACAGTTACCAGACTATGGCACTAAGGGCCACATCCAGTCTCATCTTAAAAACCTCCAGGGACAGAGAATCTACCACTTCCCTGGGCAGCCCATTCCAATGCCCAATTACTCTCTCTGTAAAGAATTTCTTCCTAATATCCAACCTAAACCTCCCCTGGCACAGCTTAAGACTGTGCCCTCTAGTCCTACTGCTGGTTGCCTGGGAGAAGAGACCAACCCCCACCTGGCTACAACCTCCTGTCAGGGAGTTGTAGAGAGCGATGAGGTCTCCCCTGAGCCTCCTCTTCTCCAGGCTAAACAACCCCAGTTCCCTCAGCCTCTCCTCATAGGACTTGTGCTCAAGTCCCTTCACCAGCCTGGTTGCTCTCCTCTGCACCTGCTCCAGCACCTCAATATCC